>VZRH01006262.1:1795016-1848103 GCA_013397555.1 Urocynchramus pylzowi
CGAGCGAGGCGGGCGAGCCCCGGCCCCTCGCCCCCTGCGCGCCGCCTTCGTGCGGGAGCGGCAGGGACTTGTGACAATGGAGCCCTTGTGTCGCGCTGATGTGCGGGCTTGGTGCGCTCGATGCGCTCGGCTTGTGTGTAAACAGGAGGCTGGAGCTAATGGAGCGGGGACGCAGCTTGCGTAAAATCAATGAAACTTGGGTCCACCCTCGTAGAATAACTGCTGTTTTTACCAAAATACGGGGTAGTTTCAAGCATCCTGCTCAAAGCAGGAGGTGTGCAGTGCAGTCGCACGGAGCTGCCTCTCACACCCTTCCCCAGCCAAAGGCGATGTCCCAGGCTGAGCCCGCGGTGGGCGTGCGGAGCGGCCGCGGCGATCCGCCCTCTGCTGAAGCCGGGAGCGGTCAACTCAGGGTGCGGTGAGGTTAGCAGGACTGGAGCTCACTTGAGTGCTCACCTGCAGTTCTTGTACCTCTGTCACTTCATGCCCTGCACGATAAATAAGCCTGATACTCTTTAATTCAGCCTTTGCTGCTGTAATGTCATTGGCCTCGCTGGAAGTGCCACCTGCAACTTCTGCAGAGTTGCTCGTCAGCTAAGAACAAGGGAGCAGGTTTGGTCTGTTGTAACAGGAGGAAGATGAGTCTCAGTCTTAGGACTAGAGAGTTGCTGGGATTTTTTTACAGAAATGCTGCTTGCTTCAGCATTCAGAAACATGTTCAGTCAACAGGCTGAATAGAATTTACTGAAATCAGTAAAATTCAGATAGAATTTACTGAAATCAGAGGTACTGTTCACGTGATGTGACTAAAGGACTAACCCATGTACCAGCTCTCCAGTGATGCTTTTGCTGGTTTCTTCAAGGAATTTTGTCACATCATCTCTGGTCAAACTTTCAGGAGAATGTGTATTTTTATATTAAACAGAAGATGAGATATTTGCAGTTGGGCTCCTGTTTTTTCTTTTCTGAAATAGAAAACGTAGCAAGTTGGTAAGATTCAGACAATGAAATGCACAGTGGGTTTTGTACCTTGCTAGCCCCCTGTTTAGAGATATTTGTAGCTGTCTAGAAATTGTTTCCTGGTGTGGAAAGTTCTGATATTCAAAGGCAACTATGTTTGTGGATTAATTAAAAAAAAAAGAAAAAAAAAAAAAAGACAACACCACCAAAATCAAAGTATCAAACAGATCAGAATTTCAATTTTGTCACACAATGCAGTTTTCAAATTTTATTATATTTGTTTTGGCTAATTTCAAGCAGTGGCTTTTTCTTTTCCTCCCTTCCCTTCTGGAAAAGTAAATTTCCATTCCAGTAAATCTTCTAGAAATTATTTTCTCAAAATAAAGTCTGTATTCTGTTTTCTTTAGGCTTCTTGTAGCTTTTAAAAAAATCTTAATGTAGTACTGGTTATTGGAGGTAAATTCTCTCAATATTTAGACTTGGAACAACATATGAAGGATCCAGTTCACACTGTTAGCTGAAATCTGTTGTCATGACTCCAGTCTTTTGCATGTTGCAGCTCATACGAACAGAGGGTGTGAAGTCCCATTGATTTTAATGAAAGTACTCATGAATGAAGCAGAGCAGTACGTCATAGATGTTTGCAGATGTGCTTTTGTTTTCATGCTCTGGGAACAATAGATGTATTTGCACACCAGAACAACATCTGAATCGGTTTATAAGGAAACCAGATTTACACATGTATCTTTAACATAATTTAAAGCAGTTGCAGGAAAGCTCTCTCTTCATGAATACCAGAGAATACCGGTGTAGAGAAATAACTCATTAGACTGTGCCAACTGCCAGTTTATTTTCAAACTCACTATAATCCAGGCCTCTTTGCTGCTAGCTTTTTGTTTGGTTTTTTTGGTATATCCCAGTACTTGCTTTAAAAAATGTACTGGTGGTATTATGAGATATCATTGAAGGAGGGAAAAGGAAAATAAGCATTAACAATCCTCCTCAGTTTTTGCACACAACACTTTTCATGACATGAGTAATGTATGTCATGCTGTGTTTAGATGCTTAAAATTGTCACTCAGTCAAATCTCTGAGGAAAACACTGTGAATTATAAACCATGATACTTCATTCATTGCATGTGATTACATTGGGTTTTCAAGTGGCCCCTGCAGCAATCTGGGTTTTTGTGCCTCTTTTAAAGTCCCTAGGTTTTGTTAATCTGTGTGGAGATGCAAAACCTACCGGAGGAGTGACTCTGGCCTAATTTGAAACTTCAGTATGTCTAAATCGGTTGTTTGTGGTCATTCCAACAACAGCAAAAACCAATTGCGTGTTGTCATTCCACAGAGGGAGATCAGGGGAAAAAGCACCCTGAAGCAAAGGTCACACATGTTCATTGATTTCTGAGAGGTCTTCTTTCTAGGTCTATGCTTATTTAACATTTGAGTGAGAGAAGCATGCAAAAGTCTTAATGCAACAACAACTTTTTTAAACTGCAGAATATCTAAGTAAAGGATAAGAGCAAGTGGAGTAGTTAAATGGGTCCTTGGCCTCTCAGGTTTTTTTCACAGTGTAGTTTTAAATTTTAGCTGCAAGTGAGCAATGACATTTACAGCTGTAAGATGCACTAAGGGTGTTTTAGAAGGGATGGCACACTGTAACTAAGGAAACAGATTATGAAATTATATCTTACAGCAACTTGCCAACAAAAAGAAAAGGAAAAAAACACACTTTCTAATAGCACTCAGGCTCAAAATATGAGCACCTTTTTAAGAGAACCAATTAAACGGATGGTCAGTAGTTGTGGCTGCAAGTTTCTTCAGTTAAAAAGGATAGCAAGCCTAGCTTTTGAAAAATTAGTACTAAACAATGCTACTATTTTATGGTCAGATACAATTTTAAATTATGTTGGTAATTGCAGTGTTAATTAAAATTTTAATCATTGACCTTTAGAGGAACTGCATTGAACAGTCAATTATCATATAAGGTGAAACAGAATATGGTGTGTTTGTTGATGTATTGTTCATATTTATCTCTATCTAGAGAGATAGGTAAATACTGTGTGTGTTTTCATCTTTATGTATGGGAAAAGTTTTTTCATCATGTCTTATACATTGTTGTATTTAGTTATATTGCAATATTGACATGCCTTGTCTTGCTTGTTTAAAGATTTCTAAAATTTATTGAATAAGGTGATGCAGTTAAAGTCTGATATAGTCAATCAAATTACTGTACAAGGTTCTTGTATCTACATTCTGGACACTGCTCTCCATATATCATTAAAATACTTTTCCTTTAAAATGTGAGTTGAAAAACCAAGGAAAATGAGTTGGCTTTTTAGCACTGGTATCAGAAGCGTTTCCGTTGGCAGATCTGTAATGATAGAGATGTAGCAGTTACCTGCTACCCTGCATAAAATTCAGCCTAAATATCTCATACTTTTGAATGACGAAATGAGTATGAATATTCCATTTTCTTTTTTACTATGTTCTCTTTAGAATGAGCTGGCATTGATTTTATTTCCCCAATAGAAAGGAAAATTGGACTAGTGGATAGAAGCGCATTAATTGTTCTTGTTTTAATGCCCTTAAGGGCAGCAGCAAACACTTCCCTTCTTTCTAGAGTAGTGAAAAATACAAGTCCTAAATTAATTAAGTATTTTTGAGCTTTCCATTAAACACATGTTTATTAATTAAAGTATTAGTAAGAAAAAGAGGTTGACCTTTTATACTTCCTTAAAATTCTGTACTGGAGTAGCTGATAATGCTTAAAGTCTGATGTTGTAAGCAGCATGGAAAGCCATAATTATGAGATGTTGCTTAATGTAATATTGTGGTATAATCAAAATTAGACTTAGATTTATTATTTCAAAATTAAATTAACTAGTGCAGAACAATAAAGGGATTATAATATGTAGCAATAAGTGTATGTAGCCAGATTCTTAGTTCCATCATATCATTACAGATCCCAGAAGTAATTAGGGACAAAATGAAGTAATTTGTGCTCATAAAATATTAATGTATTTCCAGGAATTTTCTCTTTAATAAAACAAAAAAAAATTAGGTTGTGGATGTATATTTGCAGTATTTACAGGACATGTCATACCAGTGCTTTGTGCTCATGTTTCTATTTGTTCTTCTCCATATGCTGAGTTTTTTAAAATAATCATGTTCCTAGATTCAGCACCCTTACAACCAGTGCAGTAGTAGGTATCCAGGATACAGAGAATGAGAAAGAAACCAAGAAAGTTATTTGTTTGTGTCAGAAGCCATCTGTTAAAAACCTTCCACTTGGTAGAATTTTCTACCAACATGAAATAGTTGCGTTTTGGAACCTATGTAGTATTATATAATAGCAAAAACAGACTTAGCAAATTTAATATTGTGTTAACACTGAAATACCAGTTAGCAGAGGAGGTAAAGAGTAAGGCAGTACTTGATAGATGGTGGACACGTACACAACCAAACCAGTATGTATATATGAAAGAGATTGAATCTCAAAGCAAATGAATCTTGGATCTACATCTTTAACTGCAGGTACTTCACAAATATTTTCACAAAAATTTTACCAATCACTGAATTTGACATTTTATATTTAGTTCTCTGAATAGTTAATAGGTGCTTCAATTGAAGTAGATCAAAATTAAAAAAAAAAAAAAAGATTGCTTATTCATCCCTCTGCAAAAATATTCAAAGTAGCTTTAAAAAACAACAACAACACAAAAAAAAAAAATCCCCCCCAGCACTAACTGGGTGAGCAACTTCATTTTGAGGAGCTTGAAGTAGTTTAATGGGAATTAGAGTGAAATTACATCAAAAAATAAGTTGTCTTCTACTTGCTAGTTAAGGTATCCATGCAACCTTCCTTTAGAGACTCTGGTAGAAATGGCCTTCAGAGAGCAGACACTGGCAAGTGTCAAAATGAAAATGCCTTTCCAGAATAGAAGAAGAGAAATTGCTGTAATGTGATAAAGGTGGGGTTTGGCTCCAGTGCAACTTTGCAAGGCCATCCATGACTTTTCATATCGTATACCGTATTCCCTCCTTACATTGCTGTTTAAAACTTTTTACAAGAGTAGTTACGATTAAATGTTTGCTAGGATGTTGTGCAATGTTGTCTTGCCTTTCTTACATGCTGCAGAACAAACGAAAGGCAAAAAAGGGGCTAAATGAAATCATGTTTTTGATCCCTCTGTCAGAACATAAGGCAGAATGCAGTGTGTGTTTATGTAGTGGGGATACCAGAAAGTGTTGGTGTGATAGGAAAAAGGGGTCCTAAGGTTTTGTTCATTCATTCAAATCTGCACAAAAATTTTAAAAGATTGAATTTTACAATGGAGGTTTATGACAGTGGGTCCAAAAGCCCATCTGAAGACAATCTGTCAAACAGCTCCTGACGAGGCAAGGTCTGTAGTCACCTTAAACCCACAATAACAGAATGGTTACTTCTCCTACTTGCTCTTTCTATGGGCAGCTGGGCACAAGAGCTGTAAATGTCCTGCTCTCTCCCTTCTCTCCAGCCCTCTCTCCCTCCTCAGCTGACTGCATAGAATGTGTCTCTGTTTCTGCTGGCTACCTTCCTATCAGTCCACCTTAAAAAAATGTTGAGGGTGTCGGCTTTAGAAATTTCTCTCAATTTTTTTTTCCCCTGGACAGATCCATTAAAAAAATGTTTATGATTATAGTTACCGTGTCTTAGTTGCCAAAATAAATCAGCTGTGAAAGTGAAGAATCTGCTTCAAAACAGTTTATACGAAAAACAAGTAGCAAAAGTAGTTTGTCTGTGTCGTGTGCATCTCTTCTTACCAAAATCAGAGCTGACAATGTAGTGTTGCCTGAAGCATATTGGATGGAGAGGGCTAGGTTGTAAACAGCTTCCTAAATTTAACTTCTTATTACTTTAAAAGGTACCTACCAGGGGCAGTGGACAGGAGGGATGAGGCATGGATATGGTGTACGTCAGAGTGTACCCTACGGCATGGCCACTGTGATCCGTTCACCCCTCCGAACATCTCTGGCGTCACTCCGAAGTGAGCAGAGCAATGGCACTGTTCTGCATGATGTCACTTCAGACAGCCCGGCTGGAACAAGAGGAGGATTTGTGCTCAATTTCCACAGTGATCCAGAAGCCATGGGCATTAAGAAAAAAGGAGGTTTGTTCAGAAGAGGATCCCTTCTTGGTAGCATAAAACTTAGAAAATCGGAGTCTAGGTCATCGATATCTAGCAAACGGAGCTCTGTAAGGAGCGATGCTGCTATGAGCAGGATTAGTTCTAGTGACGCCAACTCTACGATTAGTTTTGGAGATGGTGACTGTGATTATAGCCCTCTGGAAGACCATGTTGATGCTACCACTACAGAAGCCTATATGGGGGAGTGGAAGAACGACAAGCGCAGCGGTTTTGGAATCAGCGAGAGATCTAATGGCATGAAATACGAAGGAGAGTGGCTGAATAACAGGAGGCATGGATATGGATGTACCATGTTTCCAGATGGCACCAAAGAAGAGGGAAAGTACAAAAATAACATTTTGGTCCGTGGAATAAGAAAGCAACTTATACCAATACGAAACACAAAAACTAGAGAAAAGGTGGATAGAGCAATAGAGGGTGCACAGCGAGCAGCTGCCATGGCAAGAACCAAAGTGGAAATTGCAACCTCAAGGTAAGTTATCAAATGGAAGGTTGTAAACCTTTGTGTTAGTGAGCGCTTGCTTACAATTCAGTTTCATGTGTGTAGCTCTGTTGACTTAAGTGGCAATGCACATGTGAAACTTAGAACTTCAGCTCCTTTGAGTAAAGAGTTTGTGTTTGTTCCATAATATACTGTAAAAGTAAATTTCCATTATTGATACATTACTGCTTTCTCTCAAGAGCTGCTGCATTATGCCTATAAACCTGTTTGGAAAATAAAAGTGGTGAGGAATGTAGTGAATGATTTGGGGGATATGAGGTAAAGTTTGAATATTTTCCAATAACCGTGCTCCAGTTATGCTTATTGCATTGCTGATTTTTTTGGGAGCATCTGAAACTCACTGAAGTTGCCCATTTGACAAAAGGCATCTTAAAATGCATCTCTTTTTCTGAGAAACTCTGGTAGGAACAGCATAAGAATAATGGTTGAGGATGTTGTACTTAGAGGCTGTTGATTTCTTTGCCAGGACAGTATCTGCTAAAAGAACTCTTTGTGAGGACTCTTCCATTTTGGAGCATGTTTCTCCTCAACTCATCTGATCATACGACCACCACATCAAATAGTGGTGGTCAGCTTCTCCCTGTGCCTCTGCCAAATGTTTGAGATGGGAGAAGTGTATGGTATTGGTAGTGGGGAAAAGTATCATTTTCACTTTGAGCTCCTAACCAACAACCAAGCAAAGTTGCTTGAAATGGAAGTGCTACAAATTAAATCAGTACAACCAATTTTAATTGGTTTTATTGTTAAGTTTGAGAGCTCTTTAAAAAGCTGTTTAATTTTTATTGCCTTCCAATAAGTTTCTGTGGTGGTTTCTCTATTGATGGCTTTAGTTTGTTTCCTCAGGCAGGCTTTTCTTGAAATATGCATTGAATAAAAAAAAGAGTCCAGAATGTGCATGAAAGAAAATCTTCATGCTATTTTAGAAAGAGGATGTCACATTACTCTTTGAGCTGAACAACTGATTCTTAATTTAGTGTGGTCACTAGTGTGTCCCCAGTGACTACCCTTTTCCTGACAGTCATAAGAAATACAGAAAATACAAAATACTGCTTAAGTGGGAGAGCTTGAATGTATAAAATGCTCATAGCAAGAAGTAGTTGAGACACTAAGGTGAAGAATGTAGCATACTGTTAAAGGACCTTTCTGAGATCTCGTCATGTAAGTAACTAAAGGGTAGCATATACTTGGTTACTTCTATAAATATATATAAGGCATTATATGACAGCATACCATATTAGTAAGGCAGATCAGTAATACCTAACTTTAAGAAAGTACTGGATCCCATTCATGTTCTGTCAGTACAAAATAAGTCCTAGTTTAAAAAAAAACTTGGTGGAATGTATGGAAAGGGGGAGTTACCCCTTTGAGTACGTATAAAGCTATTAAAAAATTATCATCTGAGACCATTACACTCCAAGGCACAGTGTATGATACCACTTCCTCTTCAAGAAATGTCTCTGAAGTGTTTTGTTTGCTTTTCCTTCCCTTTGATTTTTAGGTGGAGGGCAGAGTTCTAATTGCTGCTTTTGGAACAACTCATCAAAACAATGTTGATTTCTCGAAAATACGTTTTTGAAAGTTGTAGTGCAGCAGAAGTTGAAGTGCAGCTGTGATCAGGGGCAATCTCTCTCTTTGGTTTCTTTGCTAAAAATCTCTGAAACACTCCCGTGACTACCAGGATAGACAGCAAGATCACAGATTCAGGTGTTCTCTCTTTTTAGTAGCCACTGCACCAACTGTGCTGGCACTGATTCAAAGGCCAAGAGACCTGACACCAAGCTGGGCAACGTCAGGCATGAAGGTAATATTATCTTCACTTCTGAGGGCATGTTGGACTCCCCTAGTAAGAATGGCAAGACCTTTCCTATCTCACAAATTTTCAGAGTTGTTTTGAGTACCTACCAGTAGAAGCAAGGCCATGGACACAGATGAACTTAAGAACTGTCTTTACCGAACTGTCTTTACCAAGTTTTTACCAAACTGATTTATTTATAATATAATAATTCTTTGGACCGTAGCATTCTTTCAATGTCTTCCTAGATGAATATGAGGATGGTGGTCTTGTCTGTTTCCTGGCAATTACTACTGCACAAAAAACTCAAGGAGAAATGCCTTCTATAATTTCTCTAATGTGTAATAAATACAAAGGTGGTTCTGCCCATGTGGCATAACCTCCCTGCACAGTGGCCTTCTGTGTTTCAGACTGGACAGATGTCACCAGCACTGTGTGCTTGCTGGACATTTCCATTCCATTAGTTGAAGAGCTCACTAGATAGACCTTTTCTCACCCCAAAAACCATCAAACCAAAGAGCTAGGAATCCTTACTCTCATCCAGATACCTTCCTTTTCAGTGCAGCTTGGAGTTGTATGCTATTCTTCCTGCATTGCTTATTCCCAAAATGTTTGTTCAGCCAAATGGAAACAGACCATACTCCTCTTCATAGCTCCCTGCTGGTCATGACAGGCTGGGCTGGTAGTTTGACCTGTGACAGATGTCCATGCAGTCTTCAACGAGACCAACCACTGTTTTGCTTTATGTCTAAAAGTCATAAAGCTTTTTATGTCTAAAAGTCCTCTTTAGTAATCTATGTCATCTTCCTTTGTCTAAAGTGGCAGTTTTTTACACAAAGAAAAAATATAAAAGTTAGGATAAGTAGTGCTTCTCTGAACCTGAATTTACATTGACTCTCCTGACTTAGCTTTTGGGTGTTTGAGGTATTTGTACTGAGGTGTTTTGAAAATTACAGCAGCATTTCTCAAAAGATAGCAGACTGCAACATTGTGTGATGTATAAAATTATTTCCCTGCTGTATCAGGGAAATAATTATTAGCTTCTACTACACAGATGTGGATTCAAAACAGATTAGAAATTAGCAATGAATAAAAATTCTTTTAAAATTGCAGTGCAGCTTAATAAATTTGATAGTGTATTAGTTTTACCAGCTGTATTTAGGGAAAAATGTTTTGGCATAAATATAAAAATCCCAGAATTTGAGAAACTTCAAAAGTATGCTCATTACTTTCCCTTTTCAAAACTTTTAAGATGCCTTTTTAAAAATATCATTATTATGGAGAGTAATTAATTCAAATTCATCTTCAATGCATTGTGCTAAAAACAGTCAGGTTTATATGCCATATTTGGGGTCATCCTGTCTAAGAGGAGAAGCTGCTTTCCATAAAATTAATTCTTCTCTATACATGTGAAGTGCTTTAAATGCTGGAAGATGTATGTTTGGAAGAGCCTTTTGGAAGATATTAAAAAGTGTGTTGACTCAACAAGAGTCAAGTGGAAACTCATTTTGAGGATATCATGTAATTCTCACTGTCGGGATTTTGAACTTCCTTTTCATCACTGTCATATGTCTCATTCGAAGGAGATATCCCTCTGCAGTTCAATATAAACTGGAATTACATTAGAGCACTTCTTTCTTACTATGAAAATTCCTGAAGTTCTCATTGTACTGTATTATATCAACTTTGCTGTCTTTAATACTTATGTACAGTATAAAACTGAGTAGTTTCTGGAATTCATTTTCAGAGTTTGAACATAAACTTACCTTATAATACTCAGTGTCACTGGGTGTTTTTAAAATACATCAGTCCTGTAAATAAACATGAAGCAGTGGAAGCAGAAGGAATGATGTTTGTTTACTAACAACCCTTCATGTTCCATATTCTTTCAGAAAAGTTAATGCTATGCATTCAGAATTGAGCATTCAGAGCCAGGCCTTTTTCTTTTTTTTTTCCTTTCAAATATTTTCTAGCTAATTCTCCCCTTAAAAGGTCCATTCCTTTAAGCGTCAACTCTCTGGGGAAAAATGAACTTTGCAAGGACACAGAGGCACATGATAAAAATACAGTAAGGGTAAGAAGATAGTGTATGAAGGAAAAGGGAGAAAGAAATCAAAAGAGAAAAATATTTCCTTGTTGATGCTTTCCTTACATTTCATTGATCTTTCAGATCATAAAAGAAACAGATTCAGGAATTTAAACTTCTTGTTTATTCTCCTTTTTCACTGAAGCAAAATACTTTTAATTACTTTAAAGTTTTGAGTGAGTTTTAAGTGAAGTGTATGTATTGTCATAATATGCCATGAGAACTTGTGACCACCTTAAAAGCAATATTGTAATGGGCTCTCATTACATGAGCACCTAAGATTTGGTGAAGCATAATGGTTCCTTTGTGTTAGGCACTGCACAAACAAACTATGCTGTCTGGAGACCTTGCAGTCTGGGAAAATGGCAGTGCCCAGCAGATGAAAAGAAGCTGGCAAAAGACTGGATTGGAGAACAAGATAACAGTAAAATCAATATCTTGCTGCTAATAATATGGAGCTCCTTGTTAATTAGCTGTCTGTGCTCAGACAGCAGTGACTAGCAAGCCTCTAGTCACTCTACTGCTCCTTTTAAGTGGAGCACTGAAGGGGGATTAACTGGCATCTTCTGCAGTGATTTCTTTTTCAGAGCAGCTTTTTTAGACAGCTCAGTTTTATTTTTAACATGTTTGTGTCCAAGTCCACAGATGCTAGAGCTAAATTTCAGCTTTTCTTTTTTTAATAGAAACTACTGAAACACTGGTTGTGAGCCTGTCTCACAAGCAGGCTGCTTTGTTCTGCGGGGCTCCCAAGGAGTCTTGGAGTTGTTAGAAGTGGATGCAGGAGGAAGGTGCACCAGGATTGACTCGGTAGTGGAGACCCAGAATAACAGTTTTGTTTGGGAGTGAACCCACCTTCACAGCATGGACTTTCTTGGGTCCCTTTTCTCCCTTGCAGTCATCATGGCCTGGAACCACTTGGGTAATGTCCAGGGCCGAGGATGAGTCAGAGAACTCCAGCATACCCTGAGTCCGGGCCTGGTGCTGCCCTGGCCTGGGCTTGGGCCCTTAGCGTTGGCTTCAAGTAGCTGGGCAGCACCTCTGGCTCAGCTGTCCACCCCAGAGCACCCATGTCCACAGTACAGCAGTTACTTAAGAGCCCACTGCTTCTATTTTTCATAACCTTGATTCAGAGTAAGCTTCAGTAAGCTGTGCTGCATAGTGGGGTCGTGTGGAGCGTGTGGACGTCTCAGAAACCAGTACTAGGTGGTTTATTAGGCAGCTCCTTTGTGGTGCTCATTGCCTTGTGTGACCAGTGTGCTCAGCTTGACCTGAACAAACTGTGATTTCTAGGGAGTGCTGAAATTGCACACATGTGATAGTACAGTTGTGTCCACACTAGAAGGCAGCTGCCCATCATTCCAAACAGCACTGAATTATTTGTGCTGCACACAGCTTTCCATGATGGATTTAGCTGACTCTACCACTCTCACTTTACTCAAGAAACTAAACTGGACACTTGCAAGCCTGGTGCCTCACACGCCTTGGAGATGCTTTACTTATTATAGCTGAAATATGAACATTGTGTTTAGGAATAGGATCCAGCAAATACCAAAGGTATTTATATAAGACTGCTTGCTTCAGTGCAAAAAGCTGCCTGAGGTGCAAAATTAAATCACTTTTAATTATTTTGTTACATAGTTTGTTTGAAGGTAACAAATGAAATGCTGTGGTAAAACTTAGCTACTATAGATAGTAATTTTTAAGTTAATTCTGCATTCTTTATAGAAAACCATATGTTCTTCGAATCCTGTAGGAGTTACACCACTAACTTCATTAGGGTACATATTCCCACAGATTTCACAAACAACTCATTGGTAAAAGAATATAATCTTGGACTGTTCCTCAGTTATTTGCTGGGGAATGAATAATACACCTGTTTGAAATATACAAATCATATAAACATCACTACACAGATTTTGTTTTTACTTCCTTAGTATTTAATGCACAAAACTACATGGCTTAAAATATGCAAAATTAGTCCTGTACCGTCTCTCAGCTTGAAATTTTAAAAAGCCTCTAGTATTTAGTTTTTTATCAAATTACCTATATCCAAATATACCTACCTACAGCCAAAGGCTTAATAGGGATTTTAATTTTTTTAAGCAGTTCTAGTGTGTATCCGGTCTTACTTTGTGTTTGTATGAGACACAGAATTTATACTTGAGAGTTGCTTTTCTAAATTGTTTAAAATCAGGAGATTTCTAGTACAAGATTGGAAGTATTCAGTGTTTTCAGAACATAAATGAAACAATACTGCACCGCTGCTTTTCAAATAACCTTCTAAGAAAGCCTTTTTCTGCTGTACAAACATTCTTGAAATATGTCTTTATTCAGATGATAAGGGGTTTTTTTCCCCAATTTCCAGAACATGTAATTAAGAAGCAGAGAGGACTTTTGCAGTAGCAGCCCAGCAGATGTACATGACAACATTAAGGCTTTTTTTAAAATGATACTGGGATACACAAAGAGACTAATATTTTTTGTAGCCACAGAAGATGAGTTTAGGCAGATTCTCCCCTTAGTTTTTATACAGCATGTCAGTTTTGATCTCTGTATTACAACAACTGTTCAAAAGCTAAGCTGCAAATAGCATCTGTCTCTATGGACTTGCAGGGGAGTTTCTGTGATGGAAATAAATACCCATTTAAAAACAAAAATCTGGATCGTTTGTACTGGTTAGTCATGTATGAACTGTAGAGTTAAGTCACTAGATTTATGTTATTGATTGCTATAAAAATACTCTCAAAACCAAAAAGATATTTTGTATTTCTGCTATATCTAGTACAATTGCATACGTACATCTAGTGGTACTAGTTGGAGCTTGAGTAATTTACTTGATCTTTTGCTCAAAGACTAAATCAACTCATATAGAACATTCCCAGCTTATTTCTTCAGAGATAGGAAAACTTGCTATCATCTAACTGTAACATTGTCAAACAGTATTCTGTAGAGTAGCATGTTTCTCACTGAACAACTACAGCAGAAAAATACTCATTAAAATGATTAATTCATGCTCCCTACATTGATCTAATTCTATATTTCCCAAATAACAATTGATTCATTTTCTCAAAACTGGTGTAGTTCAATGAGTAGTACTGTTTGTTTGAATACTTATGGATCAGTGATAACATATTATGACTTCTCTTCTTGTTTCTAGTGATTCATACATTTTTCTGCTTTATGTATGTAACAGATTTCGGTACATACTTGCGTACACTGACCTGCATTCTTTTGCATGTCTCACTATGATCTTCTTCTTTCAGTACTCTATTTGCACTTTGTCTGTCTGCTTTTTTTGTTCTTCTGCAGTTCTTTGTTCTCATTGTCTGGGGAGGTAGAGGCACAATCTCTTTGTGGCTAGGGTCCAGGAATAAATTTCTCCACTAGAGTTTGCCTCCCTTGAACCCACCTAAGTGTTTAACATCTGAAACAACCTATTGATGATTCCTGTTGTCCTCTCAAGATTTATACTGCTGAATAAAGGTAGTGTCTCCCAGGAACTCATTCCTAAGGTCACCTTAAACCCACTTACAAATAAAGTTAGTGTTGTTCTGTTTTACACATCACTCTTACATTTAACTTGAACTTCATTCGCCATTAAACGTGATCAGTGAATTTTGTGCAGCCCTTCATTGCAGTTGTGCCTCAGACTTCTCTGATGCTGCCATTCACAAAGTCAGTCACTTGGCTGTTCAAGCTTTTCCTTGGCATTTAAGAACAATGTGGGTTCTCAGCCCTGAGCCCTGTGGGTATCCAGCATTAAACTGCAGTTGGGAGAACCAGTCATTTAGTCTGTCCCATTATGTTCTGTTTCTGAATTAATTTTTTATTCACTTAAGCACTTCTTCTTTCTCTTTATTTTTTTAATCTTTATTTCCAGAGTTTTTGGTGAGGAATGCTGTATGTTGGTCCTACTATATTAAAAGTCGGGACTGATGAGAAATTATGGTATTACTGTTTCACATTTGAAAGCCAGAAATTTCCTTCTAGCATCTGACTAAAATGAAATCAGTTAAATGTGAATTTTCACCTCTTTTGTTCTAGGAGGTTAAGAACAGGTGTCTATATCTCCTCTCTCTTACCACTCTGAATCAGGTGGATGAGGCTTCTTTAGTTACCTTACTGCTATAATGCAGCACCTCCACTTCGTGCTTGCCTCAGATGTTACTGGCATATGTAAGAAGAGGCAGAGGTCATTTTGCTGCTGCTTTAGCTTTCCTTTCTGGCTTTGGGCTGAATAATTTCAAAGATATTTCTTCTCTGAATTTTTAGACTACTTCATAAATAAAGGTATTAGATCATGTCACTGTTAGTTTTGCGAAAGAACTTAAAATCCAAATGTGGAAACAAGCAAGATTCAAAAGATTGTCACTGTTGAGGTGGCCTGTGGGCAGATAGGAGCGTGCATCACAGCCCTAGTGTGTCCTTATCTGGAGCCAGGATTTCATACCTGTTGCTGGTTAAAAACTTGATTTCCAAAGGGAAGAGAAAGAAGACCAAAAAATCTGGGTGATCACTAAACTGAAGTGACTTCCTAGGATCTGGCCATGTGTGTGCACGCATGTGTGCATGTGTTCTGCCCAAGTTCACTTTTTAAGCTCCTTCACTTGCAGGAATTGTGATGTCAGTTGTATAAGCATCTTAGGAATATCCTAAAAACAAAGAATATAATGCCAAACACTAAGATACAAAAACACTAAGATACAATTTTCCTGTATTTCAGGAAAAATAAGGCAACCATCCCTGAAGGTGCTTAAAAGACACGTAGATGTAGTACTTAGAGACTTGATTTAGTGGTGGACTTGGCAGTGGTGGATTAACCTTTGGAGTTGATTATCTTAAAGGTTTTTTGCCACCTAAACAATTCTGTGGTTCTGTAAGCAAAAGTTAAGTCTGTAACCAGACAGGTGCCAGTTGTGAGAATGCTTTGTGAAGATGCAGTGGTGAACCACATTAAGCACATGGGTGTCTCTTTTCCATATGTCTGTGCCGGGAGTCCTGCCTCTACCTTAATGTATCTTAATGAAGGGCTTATTTTCAGTTTTACTGAAAATCTAATGTTTTTTCATGTTTTAAACGTTTCTAAATTTATTACCATTCACATCATCACTTTCTGCTTCAGAGAAGAGTTCAGTTTTGGAAATCGCAGATTACAAAGAAAAGTGGGAATGGCATTTCTAATTTCCATAAAAATCAACAGAACAGATAAGTTGGTTAATAAGACTTATTGTGATACTCAAAAATGTTTAATTTTTACACATCTTTTGAAGTATTAGTCAGTGGTTTCTGGTGAAGAGGCTTTCTCTTTCTTCCAGAGGTGACTAGATTCCTTCTGCAAAACTTAACTCATCTTGGGAAGTCTAATGTTGCCCAGCATTCACAGTTCTTAAAGGTGCAATGTACAGGTATAAATATTGTTTTATATTCTCAATGGATAATGAAATATGAGAAAAAAATCATAATGATGTGTTACAATCCCAAGCACTGTTTGATAGTATATGCTATATCAGTGAAGGGTGTAATTTTATTTCCTAATACAGGGTTTATACTTGTTCCAGAAATTTAAGACAGAAATGGGACAGATAAAAATCAGTGTATATTTAGTATGCTTAAAATTTAGACCACCTGCAAGAGATGTAGTTACATTACTTGCTCCTAATTGAGCTTTATACAACTACTTGATATCAGGAAAAGGCACTAAACATTTTCACCTCAGAGTCTGTGTCTGTGACATGCACAGATATGATGCATTTCTGATGGAAAAATTGTTGATGGAGCTCTGAGGGTGATCCTTTTTTAGCAGAAGGAACTGAGTACATAGCATTTAGCTTTTGGCTTTGCTGGGTTGGTGAGCAGTAAATGCAAAGAGCAATTAGTCAAAGTTCTAGTTCTGAATAAATTTACCAAGGAGTTTGGGCTAAATCTGATTTGATGTTTTCTTCAAATTTTGGTTGATCAGGATATGCTTTAAATGGCTTTTAACAGTTCACTCGTTAATTCCATCTTTGTAATGGAACAGATAGTTGATTTGAATTCACTTGCTCCTTACACTAACGATTAGATCATTTATAACGTGATCATGAAGTCTGTACAGCAGATAAGTTGTGAGTTTCCTGCTGAGAGATGACATGCTGCATAACACGTTGAACTTTGGCTGCAGACGTCCATGGTGAGTGAGCAGTATGAAGGAGCTGGTGTCTCTTTCAGAAAGCTCTCCATACAGTACAGATTGACCATCAGAGGTCACACACACTTGTTTGCACATCTAGATTTTTGCTGTTTCCAGCAAGGATGAAGCCAGACTGGAATCCTTTCAGTATAGAATACAATTACATTTTGGAGCATTATTAAAAGTCCTCAGAAATGTTGAATTGTGCCCTGATATTTGAGTAGGGGTTGCACAAGCCTTGGGTCTGTGAAATGCATGACCTCATTTCCTCATAACGAAAGTTCTTACATTTATTTGCTATTTCACAACATATTTAATCAGCTCTTTGTAATAATGAAGGCATTTTTGGTTGATGGTTCAAAGAACATTCTGCCTGGGTCTTCATAGGTCAGTCTGAGAAAACTCAGCTTAAACCATCTTCAGAAGCCCTGCCTGCTTGTTCAAGGTCCCTGAAAATTTAAGAAATGCTGTTCTGCTTTTACTGTATCTAATGTGATACTTAAAAAGATACTTTTCTTTGCAAAATATGACTAATTTCCCTGGAATTTGCTGGTACATGAAAATGTGGTTTTGAGCAGATGTATAACCTAGCACTGCTTAATCCATTCAAGAAAATAGTTCTGGTTTTGCAGAAGAAATTCACTTTGCAGAATTAGGGTGACCGTTTCCTCGTGGATTTTCTGCTTTTATATGCTCACTATTAAGCTTAAAACCATTTCCTATCTCTCTGACTCTGAAACCATTTATTGTATTTTCATTAGTGAAACTAATTCACATCCTTGCATCTTTTTCTCTGTTCTTTGACACTGAGTTGTCTCATTTTGCAAGCAGAAGTTTCAAGGGAGGCAGAAATTGAGCCTGCTGAGGTGCAAGTCAGCTGAGGAAACATTTTATGCACAACTTTTGACTCGTCCATCTATTAATAAATGAAACTTTAAAGTAGATTGGGACCTTTTAACATTAAGTCCACTGTAGATTGTTTCAGATTACACTAAGGAGTGGTTTAACTCATCTTTTTTCAAGAATATTTGCTGTTTATAAAAATACTTTTGTTGTCCTTTGGTGGTCTTATTCACATATTTTCAGATTAAATATGCTTTGTTCTTCTCAAGATTAATATGAAACAGAATGTGAGGGGAAATTGTTTCTTTACTGTTGTTTTTGAAAAAATGCTGTTTCAGAAAAGGTAGAAGTTCCTTCAGGTTTCCCAGATAGCATGTGCCATCCAGAAATTGTCTACACACTTAATTTTCTATTTGTTTGATTCTCTTGAGGTATCACCAGCTGGTTTTGCATTATGAGATTCCTATTTGAAGTGTGTATTTGAAGTGTTTCTGTGAAAGTTTTCCTCCTTTGTTTTGGTCTTCTCTTCAATTACTTATGTGTGTCGCCCATTCCCAATCCTTCCTTAGGAATGGATGCTGGTAAAAATAATTTGAGATATTTTTTTATTTTCTAGAAGATGTAAATTACTCATCAATATCCTCATGTTTTGACCTTGTTATTGCTATCAGTGTAATGCATTTTCTTCTCTTGGAAAGAAATGCATTAGATGGATTAGCAAAGCACTAAAAATATCTTTGCTTAACCACCAAATTATATAACCATCCGATTTCTGTTGTCTGCTGGTCTCATGCTGTGGTACAGTTTAGAAATCTACATTTTACAATCTGCATCAAGTGAAAAAAGTTTTTGATTAACATCAGATCTTCTTTCAGAGTATCAAATATATCTTTTTTTAAGACATCATTCTTTATTCAAAAAGTAGGGTTTACTGAAAGCTTTTGATAACTCTCTTCACTTCAAAAATTGACAATGATGCTACTTTTATACCATATATTTCTTCCTTTTTTTCATCACTCTGGGGTGGTATGTCTGATATTTGCTTTGGGTCTGTTGCTTGTTTTGAGAGGTATTTTTAAATGAATAGTAATTTAGATCAGATGCCCTGCTGAGGGCCATGGTGCTCTGAAATAGGATGAGTAGCTTTTCTAGAAAGTTCTTTATGTATGCGAGAGAAGATTTTGATCACCATGACCTGGTTTAAAACTCAATGTCACATTTTTCTGCACTTGCTGTATCATGTGTAACAAAAGGTTCTCCAGAGCTAATCTATCTCAGAGACCCCGTAAGGAGAGAACAAGACTGAAATTATTAATCTTCCCTTACATTAATTAAATTTTTGTAATATTTCCAGTATTTTTCTCTAAGTTCACTGTGAAGATCTAAAGTGATTTATCTTTGAGCTTGCTATTGCAGGATTTGACTGTACAAGTAGGACTAGTAGTAAGTTCATGCTGTAACGCAGTTTGCAGCAGTGAATGAAGAAAAAAGAGGCTCAATTTAAACATGTAGGTAACTGACTGAAATGCTCATCATAAATGTTTGTGATGAGGTAACTTTGTTTGATGGCAGTATTTTATTTCAGAAAATCATGTTGTATTGCAGTGCAGCTGTTGCCGTGGTCAGGTTCCCTGCAAAAGGGCTTAAAGTTTTTGTTCCTTGTGAATGTGACAAGTCCATTTGTATCCTAAGGTCAACCAAGTGTCACCTTAGTCTGCAGTTACATCCTTTCCTGCTGTTTGTTTTTCTATTGTGTAACTTTAATTGAAAAGAAAAAAACTTGAATGCATGAAACCAGGAAATGATGCCATCAGAGCAATCACTTTGCATCTAAGGGAAAAGACTCCACATATAATCAGCTGGCTAAAGGGCATGAGAACATCCTGAAAGGTAATTGGGCACCTTTTTTTGAAGTACTCTGATATATCCCATTAACTTGTTCAGTGTTGCTCAGAACAATTTCTATAGACAGAGGGACATTATTGGGCCTTTGTTCAGAGCCAGAAGCTGCAGTTATCACAAGGCACAGCATCATCTTAAAGCTGGTTCCGTTCACCTTCTGCTTCTGGAAGAGGATGTACCCAACGGGTTCAGACTTCTCGTGACCTGTTTTTTTGTGCTCTCACCCATGATGTTCTTTACAACTGAGTGGCAGAAATGTATGGCTTTTTCAGATCCTTCTCTGAATGACTTCATACCTGCAGACATTTTTCTTGTGGCGTATGAGTAGAGACCTGAAGATGGTACCAGTTGTTTCTGATGGGATGACTTAATATTGCACTTCTGTTTGTTTTTACTCCATTCAGTCTGGAATATTTGTCTCCACACGTTCCATCTCATCTTTTAAGTTGCATAGAGTCTAGGGCCTTTTCATCATTCGTGTTTTAAATGGTGGAACTTAGTCTACTTGTGATCATGCAATTATTAGCAAAATGTATTCATTAATAATAAGAGCAGCAACGAAAAGATGATTTCCTGTAGAGGTTTTTTGGAATGCTGTTGTTCTGTTTTACTTCAGTAATAACATGTATATAAGCATTCTGCTGTTAAGAATAAACAAATTTGGGATTTTTTTCTCCCACTTTTATCCATGACTTACCAGGAAAGATTTTACAGATTTCAAGTCTTCAAGTGTCTAGTTTCTTCTCAAAAGGAAATAATTATCCATGGCCCATGGATGTTGTGATGTATGCAATTGGTTCTAGCCACTAGAGAGAATGGTATGGAGGCATTGTTTTGGTCTCTTCTGTCTTTCTGCTGCTGAAATATGGCTTAATATTTATGCCAAAAAAAATGGGCACAGATTTTATAACAAAAACCCCCAAACATAGATAAAAGCATATGTTGACTCTAGTGAATAAAGCAGGGACTTCAAGAGTGAGCATATTAGAGTAAAAGCCTTACATTTTTCAGTAGCAAGAGCAAGGAAAGATTGGCATGATTCAGATTATGGTATTTCAGAGTGAAAGCAGGAGGGTTTTAGAAGGGGGGATCCTTGCATACATAGGAGTGTATTTGTAACATTATTATGAGAAAATTATTTTCTTATTAAATTGATTTGAAATAGACAATCAGAAGAATGATAATGTTGTGGGACTTTATTATGAAAATAGGCAAATGCTTTCATATTATAATTTGAAATAGCCTACCCTTTCATACCCTGAAGGATACTTTAAAGTGTACTTTATTAATCCTAGAGGGTAGTTATGAAATGAAGTTCTAGTGAGACTATAGTAGTAATGTAAGGTGTTTGGTTTTTATTGCAGCTGTCATTCTGAAGGAATGAGGTGATGTTTCATGCTCTGATCAGCAACTCCTCATAGCTATTACTTGGCAAATTCTGAAATTAAGAGAAACTGGAAAGGAGCATGTGGCCTGCTGCTCAGTAGATAGAGGAAGAAAATTGGTCAAGACTTGAAAACGTTCACCTAACTACTAAAATAATTCCTGTGATGCTGCTTTCTTTAGGAGCAGAGAAAACATCCCTTTCTAATCAAAGCTTATATGGCTTATAGTCCATTTGCTTTGGACTTTACTTACCCCTTTTGCTTTGGAGGATAAAAGAGTGAGCTGATCATGGCTTTTAATTTATCCTTTACATAGGCCGCTGGTGAAATACGAAATGTTGGCCATGCTGACATCAACAGCAGAACTCCCACTGGTTCCAGTGATAGCAGGATATCACTGATGGAACAGTGCCCTTTGTGAGCTGCGTATTTTGTGGGAGTCACAGGCAGTTGAAAGGCCAAAGTCAAGATACTGGAAGTTCCCAGCTGGATCAAGAAGGGGAAATCAAATACAGGGACAGTGCAGGAAACTTTTAGGTTCTCAGTATGCTGTCCACTTCTCCTAATTTCCAGAAAAACTAAAATTCAATTATTTTATGAATTCCAGAGGAACTAATGGTACCTTCTGAGATTTAGTCTTTTCTCTTTGCAAATAATGAAGCTTCTGTAATGAATCCATATGTCACACACATTCTGTCTGCTGTTACTCATGTTGAATGCTACGCTATTCTGCATACTGTCCTCAAAACCTGAGATTTGAGTATGGTGCAGCTCAATATGAATAGGGGTGACAGAATTTATTCTAGAAAGACATGTCAACTCACTTGCTGAGGAAATCCATATTTCGGAAATCAGGTGAGGGTTTTCTCTGAAAAGTAACTGGGTATATAGCTTTGTGCTCTATTGCTCTACTAGTGAATCTGATTTCTGCATTTACATACATGTAAGAAATACTGCTAACAGATTGTATGGTTTGCAGTGGAAATAGCTGATTACAGAGGTTACTGCTTCTTTATTCTTTTTGCAGTATAGCTTCTGTTACAAAGATCTTCAGTGTACTAGCTAACCAGGTAAAAGCATTTCTTATGTGAGTGAGTTTTAATCTTGATTTGTTTTCCCCAGCTTTACTCGTTCAGCCCCTGTTCTGGAAGGTCATCTAGGCAGTCAAACTTCCCTGGCTAGATGCATGTCATTTACCTAGTGGCAGGGAAAGCTAGGTGGGTTATTGCATGTGCAGTGTATCAGAAGCTTCCAAGGAGAAGGGGGTGTTGAAGCCATTCAGACAGCTGGCTCCCGGCTGTGCTTTTCCCCAAAGGATCTTTAGAAGCGGGTGTGGAATGTGCTGTGAAATTCTGGAAGAGTCAGCCAGACAGCCTTGTGGTAGAGGCAGCAGCTCTGGGAAGGATAATGATCAGGAGTGGGCTGCTATTACTTCCAGAGTAATTTAGTTGGCAATCCACCTGTGCTGCTCCTCCCAGGGTATTTGTCCAGTCAAAAGCCAGCCCTGGGTTTGGTGAATTGGCCTGGTGAGGTGCATGTGCTCCCAGGCCACAGGCAGGGCGTTCACCCAGTGGATCTGAACAACAGAACTCAGTTATGTGGGTTTGCTTTCCAAGCATGACATAACTTTAGTGTGACCTTTCAGCAAGAGTTACAGTGGGGTGCCATGTTAGAAATACCTGACCTGGGAACAAGTGCTCCTTTAGGTTTGTATGAAGGAGAACCACAGGAATGTGTAAGTGTGTACACACAGGTTTTGTTGTATGTAAAGCTTGTGCACCAACTCTCTGTGTGTACCAAGAAAAGTGCAGCCTAGTCTAGATGACCTGCTCTAAGGATAAAATCTGTTGAAAACTGGCGTTAATATGCAGCATTGAAAGCCATATTGCCTTCTCTTAAAAAAGGAGGATATTAACTGAGTGGTTTAGCTAACACAGTTAATGGCACTGTACAATCCAGAGTGAGTTTTAATAGAATATATTGTGATTGTTCCAAAGGAAGTTAAATATGTTTCATTGAGTGGGTCTCCTGTATTCAAGAGCTGACCTTTTGGCAGTAGCAGTGAAATAATACACAGCAGAATCTTGTTAATTCACGCTAATGACTTAAAAGACCCATCACAGATTACTTGATTTTACAACTTAGCAAGTAAGTGAAACATGATGACAAAACTTCAGGGATGCACACTTTAACAGTATGTGCTCTGCTAATTTACCTCTATAGTAGCAGTTGTGCTGTAAATATATTTGTAATAGATGAGTTAATGGACAGTAGTACTATTAATTAAAGCAGTGATGATTTCCTGGAATGACACTGTAGTACAGCAGCCTATTATTAACTAGTTTCAGTAAAACAGGACTAATCTACTAGTTCTGGGAGTGTGAGGCTGCTGAAATGGTTCTGAAATTAACAGATGTTGGCTTTTAATGTTAATAAAAATGTTCTTTCCTCATATGTGTCATGTCATGTAGAATAAATGTAGGCTAGAGCTACTTGGGAAAAGAGTTATCCTATCACAGTAATAGTATACAGGTAAATATGTAAATAAAAAGTTCATAAAAATTTTTATCTGTAGGTTTAATTACTTCTAGAGCCCTAAGCCTATGCTAGCCTGTGCTCATTCTTAAAATAGTAATTCCCAAACGACAGGTTTGTGGAACATCACATATGTTCTAGTAAATTTCTTTGTCTTCAAAATAAATGTCTCCATTATGAAAAAGTCTGCATTCTCTTTCAGTCTATATCGTGTTCCATGTTAAATATTAAAAATGCAGTTTTGTTACTGGCAGTGTATTCTTAAATGAGAAAATAAGACTTTTTCAGTATGCCTTAGAAAATGACACGAAGCCATTTAATATTTGTTATGCTCTGAGTAAAAGAAGGAGCTGAAGTCTGTACTGGAATCATCATGTGCACTTGTTACTGTGCATTGGTGTGTCAGCAGAGAAGTCTGACTAAATAAGGCAATGCATGAGTAGAGCTTATCAGTGTTTGACAGGAATACAGTCTACTAACAGCTGATACAGTAGCCCATCTTTTCTGTGTTATCATCGTCTCTCTGCATGGCACACAGATGTACATTTATCATCTGCTTGGTTGCTGATAGCACTCAAAACAGCCCTCCACCTTTTCTTTTTAGTTAGTATATACCACCTTTTCTTTTTAGTTAGTGTATGCTCAAAGTAATACAAGTGAGCTGCAACCCTTAGGAAGCCAAATATTTTTTTTATTTATATAAAAACGTATGTGAAGTTGTCAGCTTTCAAACTTTAAAGAAGCACATTGTGTCTTCTGCTTCTTCTCCCACCAGACAGAGTATTGTGAATATTGTTTGATAATATAAATAAAAAACAGTTAACTTCATGCATTTTTGTGCCCTTATGGTACTACTGTGCACGAAGCAGTGCTTGTATAAAGTATCCATAGCTTTATGAAGGCAAGTCCTGACTGATGGTGCCTTCATCACTCGGAGGGTCTGATACTGTTCAAATGGGTGCCTAAGCTCCCAGTGATCTTTCAGTGAATAGTATTGCACCTTGAATGTTAGTAGGTGCTTTTAAAAAATATCCAGAGTAAAATACCTTTAACACTGTTTCAGTATCATTTTTTCTGTTATGCTGAGCTTGGTTGTCAGACTTTGACCCTGTGTTGTGCAAGAGTTTGGGATCTGACAATCTTATCCATAAAGTTGCCAGGCTAATAAATACATTATAAATAAGTTTTGCTAGCACCAGGCCTGCTACAGAATGTCCCAAAACAATCAAACTGGTGACCTGCAAATGTGGTTTGATACTGGGAGGGGATGTAAATGTGTTGGCATGTGTGGCCTTTTCCTAAGGGATTTCTGAAAAATATCAGACATTAAATTCTTATTCCATACTATGAAGACAGGTCAGTGATTTGAGAATTCCTCATTTTCTTGCAAATTCAAGTCATGAAACTGCAAGGCCAAGGCTGTTGAATTTCTGGCAAAAGTTTCTATTAAAAAATCAATACCTTTTTTATCAAGCCTGAATTTAGGACAATAGGGAAAAACCCTCTTCATTTCTCTATAGCACACTTTAAATTTTGTGTTGCTACTGACTGTCATTCTGTGCTGTCTTCTCAAGTCAGGCAGAATGGATGGATGGATGGATGGATGGATGGATGGATGGATGGATGGATGGATGGATGGATGGATGGATGGATGGATGTACTGTCATCTTTATTTGTGGCACTGAATTGAGTCTTTTCACATTAATCCTTTTACACCTCCTTATCAATGTGTGCCCCAAATTGCTTTTTGCACATTCAACTAAAAGTAGTCTTGATAAATTACAGTTATTCTGATTTTACTGTAAATGCAAAACAGGATTTATAAACTTCTCCATATAAAATCAGATGCAGTGTACTTCTACCTTTTTACCATATATTTGTATTTACTTTCTGCCACCCAGTACTCTACTTTGGCAACTCAGTATCTTGCTTATTTGTTCTTCCTTATGTCTCCATTACTGTTTTCCTGTTTTCACAACAGCATCATCAGTATTCACCCTCCCCCCCTTGTCCTCCTCTGTACAGGAAGCTCATTCTCCATTGAGGAATGGAGAGTGCTTGGCATCACTCTGAGAGCATGCTGAAGGTTCCAGGTTTGTTTTGTGGGAACCTCACATTCTGTTTAAGTGTTCAGCATACTGTATGCAAAATGATCAGAGAAAGACTAAAATTCCCATAACAGTTTAGAGAAGAGTTTTCTGGTAACAGTCCTGGGAAAGAGTAGCAGATAAATCTAAAAAGAAAGACTGAGGCTTTTTGTTCTGCTTTATTCTTCCTGCTGTCTCTTCCCTAAGCTTGGAATGAAAAATCAGGTTTCTTTCCTTCAAGATTTACTTTCCAGTCAGGACAAAGAAGGGACTTGCAATTCTGCCATGGGGAGAATGCTTACCTCTTCTACTCTTTAGCAGGGTATGTGCTCGAAGTATTAGTTTCTTGCACACCACTTAGTGTCACAAAAATACAATGTGCCATTTCCTAATCAGGAGCTTGTAAATCCTACTGGCACAGCAAGCACTCTTCCAAAGTTGGTTGTTTTCAAAATGTCTTTTCTTCTTACCGAATGCAATGTTTTAAAAGACCAAACCATGCAATTTTAGCTGAGATCCATCTTCTTCAGTTCAGTAAGCTGGCTTAAATGCTCTAATGTGAGTTCACACATCAGTAGCGTTGCTGTATGCAATATGTGTAACAGAGATGTCATTCTGTGCTCCCAGTCCGTCTCTGATAATGGTCCTGGGAGAATAAGCAGTTCATTGGGATGTTTGCCAGTGGAGCACGTTGGGAGGGTTCACAGGAGATGCACAGTGTAATGGACTGTTTGCCATGTGTGTAATACTCCCCTCCAAAATAAGAGACTTCTACAGTGCAAGTAAGGACACTTTCAGGCTGCCTTTTTGGCACTTTCCTGCTGGGACCAAAATACTCCATTAGTTTTCTGGAGTGTGTCTATCATACACCTGTGTGGTCTGAGTGGAAAGAAATATGATGTGTCCAGAGAACTAGAGAAGCTGTATGGCCCTGATTTTAAGTGCTGTGACTATGCAGACAAGCATAATGAAGTTATTAAAATTTTTTAGTCATTCAGGGCTACTTTATTTTGAGGAATTTTATTAATTACTTTCATCTTTTTAATTTTAGAAAATGCATTTTGAAAATAATTTAATTGTTGCAATCATACTAATTATGCAGACTTACAATTTCATGTTTTCTCATTCTTTTAAACATAGTCTACTCTTTATAAATATTTTATTATGTTTTCATAGCAGACAAATTTAATTAAGTATGTATCAGTTTAAAAAAGCTTGAAGCCATCCAGGGCTCTATAAAACAGGCCTTGTAGCACCTGAATATGCTTCTATATCACAGCAAATATTTGGCAAGCTATACTACTATATTATGTATTATTAATTATACATTATTGTGGAAACTAAGTGTTGATAAATAATGAACTTGAACTTCTAAGGAATGACTCATTCAATAGCAGTCTTTTACACTGCTAAATGAGACAACATGATCAGCCTTTTTAGAAGTTTAGTTAATGTCTACACTACAGTTAAGAAATGCATCAGCTTGGGCCATGGGCTCATTACAAATTTTTAGCCAGTGCATGTCAATTTCCAGTGTGTTTCAGGGTAGGTGTGTTTGGCATACATCAAGAACTCATAAAGAGCTGAAATTTATATTTTAAAGATGTATTCTCTCTAGTTTTATGCTGAGCAGTAACTCAAAAACTAAGTGCCCCTGAGAAGGGAGTCTAGTCATCAGAGATGCTCAACCAGACCCCATTCACACTGTCATATTTTCTTTGTAATAATTACTTCAGGTTTAAACTTAAATATTTTCATTAAAAAGCCAAATGTATATATTGGAAAATATCCATGAATTTAAAAAAAATCTTTAAAAAAAAATCAACTTTCAGGCCTTCTGCTGGGAAGTTAGAATTTGGAAGTTAGCGGCAGAGAAGGATGCCCCTAAAATTACAGTTTTTAACTGTGGAAAAACATTTTTATATTGAGATGAAACACTTAACTTTGCTATGATGAGACTATATTTTCAACATCTTATTAAAGTTTATTCTGTACTTTTATATGGTTACTGTATAACTGTGTAACTTTCAGTAAGCTATAAATTTCAGCTTTTCTTAGGAGAGTCTAACTTTATTGTTCATTAACTATGATTTAGCTTTTGGATCACATTATACGTTAACGAAGTGAAGTTCCACATGTGTAATAGATAATCCATTCAGAATTTCTTTCATTGCATTGCAGTCTTTACTGCTCATCCTGCAACTCCAGAAGCAGAGTCTGTGATATACAGATGTGACTTCATCTTCTTAAAATGAGTGTTTTGAAGGCTTTCACTCTGCAATTTATTTTAAAAAACTGATTTATAATTTTGAAACATTAGTTCACACTCTTTTATGGTTCTGGATAGAACAAATAAAGAAGTTTTACGGGAAGTAAATCTCTTTCAATACATTTTACCAGCTGCTCGTGGGCAATATTAGAATCACAGAATGGTTTGGGTTGGAATGGACCTTAAAGATCACGTAGTTCCAACCCACCTGCAATGGGCAGGGAGACCTTTCACTTAGACCCGATTGCTCAGAGTTCCCTTCAGCCTGGCCTTGAACACTTTCAGGGATGAGGCATCTACAACTTCCCTGGGCAGTATGTTTGACTGCTTCAGCACCCTCTGAGTAGAGAATTTCTTCCTGATAGTTAATCAAAATCTGCCTGCTTTCAGTTTAAAGCCATTCCCCCTTGCCCTATCACTATTTGCCAGTATATAAAGTCCCTCTTCCTCATTTTTATAAGCCTCCTTAAAGATACTGGGAGGCCACAATGGGGTTTCCTCAAAACTATCTCTTCTCCAGGTTGAACAGCCACAACTCTCTCAGCTTGTCTTTGTAGGACAGGTGCTCTAGCCCTCTGATGGTTTTCATGGACCATTATTGTCTCTAATGAAATTTCTAAGCTTTTGATGGATGCAAGTTTTCAGGTTGTAAGCACAAAGTTTTGTTTGGGGCACCAAAGGATTTCTCATAGGTGACCGAGTGCTACTTTGTCTAACTAGACCTGGGACCTGGCATGTCCTGCTGCACGTATTGGATGCTGTAGTAAAGGAGAGGGACAGGTCCTGAGTGTATAGTCTGTGTACTGAAGAGGCTGAGGTCTGTTTTCTCTGTGTAAATGTGTACTTTTCTAAACATGAAATTGCTCCAAATGTATGGTGACTTGTTATTATTTTCTCCTATAAAATGCCTTAATTTGAAATATTTTGTCTGTTTCTGCTAAAGCTGAAATTACCAGAAGAAATCCCATTGCTTTTGTGATAAAAATATCAAACTTCTATAATTATTTGTCTTCCTTAATATAGTTGATACTGAGGGGTGAACATTGCAGTATTTTCTGTAAGGACTTTAAAGGAAGATCATTAAGAAACTTGAGTAGTTCTTTGAAATGTATGTGGGAGAGGTAATTTCTGTGAATAACCTATTCCTCCTAAGAGAAAGAGCAATCTTCTCCTTTGCTATGAAAAGTATGTGAGGTTTGTAAGGGCTGTCTGTAGTGTGCTAATATGAAGGGGTACTTTTTCTCTCCTATGCTCAAGTTACAGTATGCTAAGCAAATATTTATTAACAGACCTTTAGGAGGCTGTGCAATGTCAGCAACTGCACTCGACACATCCTGGGTAACTAGGAAGCTTACTTGCTTCCTGCCTCTCATAAATACCCCCTTGGTTGCCTCATTGTATTCCAACACCATACACCATTAGCTCTTTGCTTCCACACCCAACAAATAAACTGCAATTATAGATATGATATTCATAATCCATAATCTGCTCCTTGTCTCTAAGTCTTTCCCTGTGCCTCTGGGATTTTTTTTTAGCACTTTAACAACCACAGCACCATCCCATAGTTAGGCTTCACGGAAGCACAGAACACACTGGGTTGGAAGGGACCCAGAAAGATCATCGAGTCCAGCTCCTAGCCCTGCAACAGGACAGCCCCAAGAGTTCTGACAGCATTGTCCAAACACTTCTTGAGCTCTTGTTGAGCTTAGTGCTTGACCACTTCCCTAGGGAGCCTGTTCCAGTGCCCAGCCTTTTTCTAAATCCAGCCTGCACCTCCCCTTACACAACTGCAGGCCATTCCCTTGGGTCCTGTCCCTGGTCACCACAGAGAAGAGAGCAGTGTCTGCCCCTCCTCTTCCCCTCGTAGGAAGCTGTAGACTGCAGTGAGGTCTCCCCTCATTCTCCTCTTTGTCAGGCTGAACAGACCAAGTGACTTGTAGCTCTGTTAGTTGCTGCTGGGTTTTGGCTAATCATATAACAAATTATTCTAGGGGTTTTTGCTTCTCTGCCCTGGCATTTCACACAAATGCAACAGTTTACTTGAAATTATTTCTTTAATTATAAATTAATTATTAATTTATAGTTCCTTAATTATAAATTTATTTAATGTTCACGGTTTAATCCAGTGGTTTTTCTATAGTATAGCATGTTTGAGAATGAGCTTTCCTTTATGGAGCCTTACTGTCTTACCTGTTTTTGTACTCCCTTTCAGTCTCGGTATCTGGCTGGCTGTTTTGCAAGCTGTCTCAGTTGTTGAGGTTTTAAATAACCAGGGTAACTGGAGAGATCCTTGCTTATGTTTTCCTGAATTTTTTAATTTTCAGGGATTCATTGCATTGTCATTCTATGTTTCTGTCACTATTTCTGTTGGCTTATTTGTAGACCCTGGTAAGATGGGTACTGCAGTGTGCACCTGTTCCTCTAAATCTTTCTCCTCTTTTGCATCTTGTCCTTTCTTGAAAATGCAGGGTGAGAAGGGGTGAGGGAAAGAAGATCTGCCAAAGGAATTTCTCTTTCAGTGTTGTGTTTCACTTTCAAGTTTTTACCTTTGTCGCTGTAAGATCATGTGCCGAAGTCTTGGCGATGCCGAAGCTAGAAGTTGTTAAGAATATACTTGGGAGTGGGGGGGACCATTCAGCCTGGCTGCAGCTGCCTCCTCAGTGTCCTTGAGCAGCAGGGCTTAGGAGTAGGCTGAAGGGATTGTCTTGCTGATAGCAGCCCACCCCTGACTCCCAAGGGTTCTCAAACACAGCTGGGAGTGGGTAGGGATTTACTGGGTGGAAATAATGTGGATGGGAAACATCAGACTGGGTGATATATACATTTTGCAGTGACAGTCCCTGTCTGTCTAGCAGTGTAGTGGAGTGAGGAGCCACTACTGCCAGGTGCCTCGGTGACGTGGTCCCTGCCCTGCCACGGTGGGGCATTTAGATGCCATTACTCCATGGCAGACACAGTTATTTAGCAGCAATAGGAGAGCAGGGAGAGCATTTTTCTCCACTTTTCCATTCTCTGATTTCCTGAGTATCAAGTGGTGGGCAGCAGGTTGTTGCCAAGCGGGAAGGAGCTTGCATCTGCACACGCAGAGGCCGTGCTGTGTCCTTAGGCCAAGTGCCATGCCGTGCCTCAACTGTGCCTGTGCCATGGGCTTCAGGCATAAGTAATGTGGTGTGTTTGTTCTGGAAGATCTCAGCCATTATGCTGCAGCCATATCTATATCTACGGTTCAGGATATTTGAGTGCTGTGGCAGATAATGACTTATTTGCATGCGGTTTTTGTGTGACAGCGTGAGCACCGTTGATCCCTTTTCCCTGGGGGTGCTTTTATGCAGCCCTGCTACTGACACTCAAGAGCGCTTTATGTTGGCTCTTTTATGTAGTGTTTTTTGTAGTGTTTTCTTTAGCTTTTGGAAGTGATTAAACCCTTTGTACATTAATATCTCCTTTATGTTTCTGACATAGTACTGCTAGCTAGCTTTTTTTTTTCTGCTTTCTCTTAAGCCACTTTGATCATCAGGACTAGTCTGGCACCTCCTTCTTCTAGGGAGAGTGCTTTAAGAAATCCTTCACCATTTTTGCTGTTTCTGGCTGCATCATTCCTGACTCTTCTGAGCTGTCTTCAGAGTAATTAACCAACTCTGCACAGATTTGCATTCTCCTGTGACTGAATTTAGACTTTTACATCCTGTGTGTTGTAGGTGAAGTTTAAAGACTGTTTTTCCACTTTTGGATGATTTTTTTTACTGTTCTGCACACGCCCTCTGGTATGTAGGTAGTACAGACTCAAACTGGAAGCACCCACAATTCGTGTTTCACACTTCCTGAACTGCTGTTCTAATTATCAGCAGAGACACAAAGGATGAGCAGGACTGCAAACTCTGCCTTTGGCAGTGTTTTCTGAATACTGACCATAAGCCATTCATCTGTATTTAAATGCATGAATTTAGAGCTTAAATTTTATGGCCTGAAACTCATTATCACAGAGCTGCATAAGTACAGATGAGAGAATGTATTTTGAAAAAGTCTCTGAGAATTTCCTTCAGGCAAGTTGAATTTTCCTCGTGTTTCAAGTGCTGCCCAGTACCTAAGCCGTACATCGGATTCTCCTCCATTCACTATGAGAGGATATAAGTGTTATTTCTAAGTATTAGGATTTTTACTCTTCTATCTAAACACAGCAGTGTTGGGCTTCATAATGTTTTGCTTCTGATCCCTGTGCAGGGTAAAATGAGAGCAGTTTAAGTATCTGTTTTACCGTGGCACTTTGAGGATAAAGTGTGCCTGCTGCAGAGATGGAGTAAGAGTAGGAAGTAAAATAATGGGTGGGTGAATGAACTTAGTGCCTGTCTGAAAGGCTGAGTACCCAACACAGCTAATGAAGACTCCAGTGTCATTCTGTTTGTCTTCAGTGACTGCTGAACAGTTCATTGCTCGCTGTGCTGTTTTCATCTTAATATATCTGAACAGTGTGGACAATACTGAGGATGACTGAGGTAAACTTCAAGGTGATGCAAGTTACAGGTGTTGAGGTGTTCTTGTGTGCATGGGGAGAAGTGGTGGAGCAGACACAGGAAAAACAGTTAAAGTGTGTTTCATTTATACACATTCTTTCTATATCACATGAAAACTCCAAAGAAGGGTAGGAAAGCACATGTAAATAATATTTTTTAAATTATCCAGAGCAGTAATAGATAATGTTGTGTTGGTACATACACAGTCTGTATTACTTTTAACCAAAAGATTTATTTTAAAATAATTTGATAATATAATTCAGGTTTTCTTTTAATACGTGAATAACATTGCTAAAATCAAGCAATTTATATTTTTGATTTGCTGCCTCTGTGGAATGTTTTATTTCTCAGTGAGACAAGCCTTTCCACGACAGCTTATGTTACTGAAGAGAATTTTTAATTAAAATCATCATTACATTTCTTCTGATACTGAATTTCTTGTCTTTGCCAATAGGACTAACATATGATGCTGAATATAATGCTGTAGTACTATATAATACAATTTTCACTGCATTTTTTACTGAAAGAACAGAATCAGTCACTGAACTTGAGAATTTTGAACCAGTCCTGTTTACATGTGCAAGTAGGAAGAAATGATGCACCCTTCCCCCTTCATTGTTAAGTGGTAAATTGTTGCTATGGTGATCATTCTTTCCATCTCATCAGCTATAACCTGGTTTTCCACATCAACTGAATAGCTTCAAGCAACGCATGATCTTTATTTTTTTATATATATCAGTTAATATTGTTTTGCTACATAGTTATTGTCTTGAGACTTAATGTCAGCAAGATGCAGGGAATGTAAGCAAGATAGTTCTAATTTTTGTTGTGTATAAATCTGTGTACTCATTAAAACAATCTTCGTGTAGCTGCCAAGAACTTTTTAAGTAGATTTATTAAAGGAAGCTTATTTTTGGTGTGTACAGCTGATTATTTTCCTTTCATTATTTCAGAGTCTATAGGCTTCAGAGTCTAGTAAATATGTGGAAAATCTGGTAAATCTCTGAATAATGTCTCAGTTAAGCAGTATGTTTTTTGTTACCTAAGGTGATGGAAACAGGATAGTTGTAGTAAAATTTCACATAGTAGTTTTATTTTCCTGCAGTGAGAATTGGTACATATGGTTAAAGTGCAGAGTGATGCCTGCATTGTAGTGAGAGTAAGCCAGGTGACCTGTTGCAGAGTCACCAGAGGTAAAAATGGATGAATATGGTCTGTAAGGGGTCCCATGCATGTACACAACAGATTTGTGTCAAGGGAAAGGGCAGAATGAGCATGAGTGCCATCACAACTTTGCCTTGAAGCCAGATGTGCCTTCCCGTATCACCAGCACAAGGTTTTTGAGGAAATGGGCAAGCTTTATGTTTTGGCAAGCTTTGGAGCCGTAAGTAGGACACTGGTGTATAGAATGATAAACATGTATCTTAGATTAACCTCTTTGAACTTAAGTTAATGCTTTTAAAAGACTGTTTGTCTAAACTTACTTAGGTATTGATCATTACAGTCACTCTTCCCTTTTCTTCTGAGATGTCAAGCTCTTAAAAATGTGACCATATTGTGTCCTGCATTGCTGGAAAGCATCTGAACAAGTCTTGTGTTTCTGATTTTACTCATGTTCCAGTTTTTGATGGAGTTTTTTTGGTTGAAGGGGCTTTTTTTTGGTGCAGACTTTTTCCTCTACTTTCCATCTGCATCACTTGTGCCTGTTTTAAGTTGTGTGTCAATAAAGCAGCAAGAATATATCTTATCTCAAATGAAATTTTACAGTTATTACTGGGTTTAAGGTCCACAAAAGGACCTCAACAACAGAGAAGTATTTGAGTATGCAATATCATGTAAATGAGTCTTAATTATCTTACATGAAAATTCAAGTATAATCTTGGTTTCTCTCCTAGAGGTCTTTTTGGGTTCTTTATAGGAAAGAGTTTTTTTCATGTCTCTAAATATTGTGCTGCCATAGGCAAATTTCTGTTTGATGTTCCTGACCTATATTTGCAGTAAGGGATGTTTTGCTAAAGGATGATTTGCTAAAGAATGTCAAGGATCTCTCAGTAGATCAGTCTCTTACAGGGTATAGTGAGAATTATAGTATAAACATAAATGCACTACCTATGGAGGCAAACTAGGAACTGGATTGATATTTCAAGTAAGCAGGGTATCTGTGCACACTAATTCTAGAGGACAGTGTCTTAAATTACTGAATTGCTTAGATCTTTTGGAAGTATTTACTGCATGACTCCCAAAGTATTAATCCTTTTGGCCAAAAACACAGTTCACTAAGTAGCCTGAGAGAAAGTGTGCCATGGAAGTGAGGAATACTTTATTTCCTTCCAGCTGCAGAGGATGAGAAGTTACTGAGAAAGCATATTGTACAGTTGCCTGAGCCAAAACAGCCATTACAGGCTTCTTGCAGTTATTGTTTTGTTTTGCCCTGATTTCATTAAGTAGTATTATGTTTTAGTTTGTGAATCTGGTTATCTTCGTTTCATGAGCTACCTCATTCCTTAATTTCCCCTCACCAAACCTATATAATAGTGCAAACTGAGCACTTGTAAAAGAATATACCCTGTGAGGTTCAAAGTCCTTTCACATATTTCACAATCACACAGATAGACCAGAGAAAGACCTTGTTGTCATGTACCAATCCTTTTTTTTTTTTCCTTTCACAGAGAGGTACAAACAAATCCAGCATTTGGAGCAAAAACTGGGGAAAGAGAAGCAGCTACTTCATGTTTTGTTGTTTCATTTTCAGGGGTAATGTTTCCTACAAAACCAGAAATAATTCTTCTCTGAACAGGAGCTGAATGATCCAAGACTCAGTAGACCCCAGAGCTGAAAAAAATAGCTGAGTATTCGTTATACCAAGCCCTTTTATTTGCTTAAGCTTCTCACTTTCTTATTTCTTTCTTAAAGCCTGTGGTTTCAAGTATGTTTTAGCCTGCCATACCAGGAACCAGTACCAGGAATCAGCTGCAATATGAGACACAGAGTGATCTGAGTTCAGGAATGACTGTCTGAGACTGGGGGAAGAGGAGATGGTTCCTTTCAGCTGTGCCTTTCCTTAGATTTATGCATACATGCAACTACAGCCTTGTTTCACCTGATTTCTTTTTCCCCTACACAGTCCCTTAAAGGGATCTAGTGTGTTCCTTTGTTGTATGAGTGTAATCTGGAATTTGATGACCTGGAAAAAATGTATTCAGGCAAAATGCCAGCCAGATAAGAGAATCCTCTGAACAGTAGGACTGTGCACATGGGACCTAGTATTTCTTTCTATATTATTTCCCTTTAAAACAATAGCAGGGGGTGTTTTAATGCTTCAGTTGCTATTGTTTCTGAAACCATGTACATGTTTTTATAGTATAAGATTAGTTTAATAAAAGACAAATATAATTTAAAATCAAAACAACTCATATTTGCCACATCAAAGGCCATAAGATGACTGAACATCATTCCACTCAAATTGTGAAAGTGAGCACAGGTTGCCCTGTTTATTCTTTTTGTTTTCTGTAGGCAATATGCTGTTTATTTTGCCATTCATTAATTCAAATTCTAATGGATATAGTGGTAAATAGATTTTGGGGCTATGATATGTAAAGATTATTTCTAACCTATTTCTTGGCGGTATTGAAATAGATTAGAGAATAAAGCTACTATATTAAACAATTTCCATATATTAATTTGTCATCCATATAATTATATATGTAGTCCATATGTTAATTTAATATCTGTGTAAAAAAAGTACAAAATTTTTAAATAGCCAGTTTGATCATTTTAAGGATAAATGTGCCTACAAGGAGACAGTGTTCTCTCATTGCCACTCATGTAAGTAAAGATAGACAGAGAAGCTGTTGATGCTTGACAGAGAAGTCTGTTTCTTCAGGTTGAAATGTATAGCTTCAAAAGCTTAAGCAAGACATTTTGGTGTTTAAAAAAAAAAGGCGAACACCAACACAAAAAACCACCACCATCAACACCTAAAAAAGCCCCAAACATATACAAAAACCTCTTTCCCTCTGGACCCTTGTCAAGAATTGAATTTTTTCCTCTACCCAAAGTGTCAAGGATGCAGTGTTTTGTCTGAGTGGATGTAGCACAACTCTAGAATTCAGAGACTGTCCTTAATGCTTTTTGTGCCTCCATAATCCACAAGGATAAAGACAAAAATGGCCCATATCAAAGATCATATGGGTATCAAGGAATTTTCTAAGGTCTATTATGTATTTTTTAGATTTATTGGTAAAATTTATCTAAAGGCTGCATTTTTCTGCTTTGCAGTTTTTATTTTCTTCACATTCACTCAGTTTCTCTCTCAGATACTTTAATTTCTGCTTTTGTCTTTTTGTTTGTCCCCATGTGTAGCAGCTAGCTGCTTTCACAGTTTAATTGTTGCTGAGCATGTTTTGTTTCCTTACTAACCTGTTTGTCTTCTTGCCTTTTAACATTTCTGATCTCTGACACAAGCCTGACACTGTTAAGAGGCAAATACCATTGTTCAGGGAACTTGCTTAAACAACATATGCTTTGTTCCTGTTAAGCACTCTAAAAAAACGTCACCTGAAGGATAACAGAGAGAAAAATTGTCAGATCTTTCAGAAATATTTTTGTCTGAAATGAGTGGTACTGCTTCTGTGTTCCACAGCCTTTCATCACAGCAAATTATGAGAGAGAAACGTGATTTTTTTCCATACAAAAAGCATTATAATGAGGGAAAGAAAAAAAGTTATTTGGAGTAGGTAAATCAACAAACAACACCAATGCAGAGATTGTTTTCCTTAGTTAAATTATTTTTTAGCTGTGTAGAATTTCCTGTATATAAAATATTCCGGATTAACTATGTATAGTTCATTCATGCACTTTCAGAATAATAGTGCCTTTTCCTAGTGTATTTTGAAAGTCCTTGATGCAGACAAGGCAGTTGGCTTCATGATTTACTCAAACTAATTGTTACATTTTACAATGAAAACAAACCTTATTCTGAAATCATTTTTAGATGTAGGAAAGAAGACCACTCAAGAGAATAGAAGGAAAGCATTATTACTGATTATTAGGCATTATGCCATGTTAATTGATCCAAATAACCTATTTTTTTTTACTTCAGTTTAATTAAAGGACAGATGGATACCAAATATCTCTTTTAAAAAAAATTTAAAAGTCAGGGTATTTAAGTTTCTGGATTCCAAAGTTCGCTTTGTCAAAGTTTCTAAAGCTTGTGTTAGATGTAATTCATACTCTTTAATTCAGATATATTGTAGGAGGAAAAGTAATTAGCTGGAGGTGGACTCTGCTTTGCTTAATTATCCCATCTCCAACAGGGCTAAATTCAGCTGTGACATACACTGGCAAAAATCTCATTCACACAGCAGCAAGACTGCAGTACCTCATGCTCCATTCTCACCAGATGGCACTTCTTCTTCAGGTGTAGGCACATGCACACCTCAGCCAGGTTAGACAATGGGAGCTGCTCAGTTTGCTTTTAATAGCAGCATATTTTCTGGACCTACATCCAGCTTAGCCTTTTTATACTTCCATGTAGAATAGCAAAGTACAAGATGTGTAAAGCTTCCAAGTAGAAGGAAGCTACTTGGGGCCTTATTTCCCTCTCACTGTGAGAGAATGTGATGGATATAGAAAATAGTTGTTATCAACCCAAGCATTCCCAAAACCTTCCAGAACATACAGAATCATGACTCTGCCCTGATACATTATTCCCTGGTTCAGATGCCCCCAGCTTGATAAACATAAACTTTCAATTTAGTCCACCTTTCAATGAACATATGCTTCCTGCACAAGATAAAAAAGTCAACAATTCTTCTGGTAGGGAAACTGCATGTTCAGATGTTCTCTATGTCTGCCCTTATCTGCTGTAATTCTCAGAATGTGAGGTTGATGACTGAAGCTGTCTTCTGCAGCAGCTCATGGCCTCATCAAACCTTAAGCAAGCTCCAGCATTTCGATTGCAAGCAATTACTGTCCATTAAGTACACCACTGAGAGGACTAATACCCAACTGCCAGAGCAAAATGTCACAGAATAATAAAGAGTTAGCAACATACTGATGCTCTTACACCCTGCTGAGGTAAAAAAATTTCAGAATGACAGCACCGTTGATGCTCCCAACATGGACATCAGTAGCCATAGTTACTGCAGCATGGGTAACTCATCACTGATCCCAGTTACAGGGAGATAGATCCACTTAATCTTGTCCATCACTGAATTTGAGATAGCAGCTAATGCAAATAAAAATTGTATACCAAGTGCATTTTCTATCTATACAGTGTTCCTGGAAGAAGTTTAGTTCTCTGGTCTTTGCCCTTCCCACTGAACAGGGAGCTCTTCCCCTGTGCTGAGTTTTCTACACAACCCCAGCTTATTTGGCATCTTATGAGAGTGTCTTGTGAATGTTTCTCAGGACTGATGGAAAGTGGGCAATTCAGCTGTCACCTACTCTTTCACTTTTTCTACTGTCTTTTGAGAGTTGGTCTGCACCAATGAGCAACAACAGTCTTACCCTGTCATCCTCTGAGGGCTTTACCATTGAGGAATATGTGTGTAGAAGAATTGGGTCTCATGACACATCATTCCTGAGTGTGGAGATTCAGAAGACTGAGGCATACATGGATGGTTAGCATCAGGGAAGTCATGTCAGCTTCTTATTCATGCAGGGTTGTCTTCCATATTAATGGGTGACTGCTGGATTCAGTGAAAACAGTGTAGTAAGCATGGGCCAAAGAGATGAGATTTGTAGAGCAAGGCAATAAAAAAGAGTTTGAATATTTTTAGAGTAACTCCAGTTGTGCCTTGTAAGTGGTGTTAGAGGCATTCTGACAAGCAGAAGCATCTGAGGACAAGGACCCCAAATGACTTGACCTTTCTGTGTGGAAACTGTACTTCAGCTTTGCTACAGCTCTTTGGCTGACTGCTAAGTCTTACAGGCAAGAAATCATCATTCATGTAGGGTGAGAAGACACCTTGTTCACATGACAGCAAGAGCTCCTTTTTGGTGAAACAGAAGGGTCCAGCATTAGCCAGGTAGGTTTGCAGGAAGAAATGGACACATTGGATATCCTGACCATTTATCATATAACTGTGTAGCTTCAGGTGCTCTGGAGGAAGTGGGACCTTTTTGAAGCATGGAGATTTGGTACCATAGACTCACTAAAAGAACTGGGGTCTCTCACCCTGGGCAGTGGGGGAGCAACACAAATGTTCCCTTACCAAGACTGTATATTTACCAAAACAATTGTCCCAGCATTGCAAACATTATTACAAATGTTTCTGCGTTGCTGCTGTGGAAGTCAGCCTTCTTTGTTCTTTGGCACTATTCTTGTTTCTGGGGTAACCTGATAGATGGAATAAAAAAGCAGGTAACTCTTTTTAACCAACACTAGAAAATACAGTCTACCAGGCCCCATCTTGTCCTGTTTCCTCAAGACTAATTGTTAGGATCTCAGATGGCTGGGTCTTTAGATGGCATTTTTCCTGTCTAGTACATTCAGTTTCAATTTTCTATGCCAAAGCAATTTTTTTTCCTTTTCCTTCTCCAAATACTTTTTTTTTTTCCTCTGTGAAGTCTTTCTCAAACAAAATTGACCCTCTTGTTTCATATAAGATCTTTAGATGAGGGTCCTGCTTTCTTGGCACTGGAATAAGTATTTTCTCAAGGTAGATAAGAAAGAGAATTTCTTTCCTCTCCAAAAAAAAATCCGAAGTTCTCCCTGTGCTGTCTCATTTGTAGGCTGGTAATACTTAATTTCATCATACCATGTTTAAAGTGTAAGATTAATGCATTTTTTCTGGCATTTTTACAGAGGTAGTGCAGGATATATGTGAAATTATCAATAAAGAATGCTGCATCTAGAACTTTCCCATGATGCTTACAGTCTCTTTAAAACATATGATGTGTTTAAAATAAGGAACCCACTTCTGGTTTTGCCCAATCAGCTGGGTGATAAGAGAGAAATACAGTGCAGTGATACATAATACAGTGTGAACTGTATGCTTTCTGTCCAGATATTATGGAATTGAACAGCACTGCCATTTGAATTGTTACTCAAATCTATTAAAAGTGAATAAACAATACTGCTTTTCTCTGCAGTGGGGGCTTTCCTAACAAACTTCGAGAAAGGTTGAGTTTCTGCACCTCTAAACTCTGATCAAAGTACATGAAGATCCTACACCTAAGAACTCCTAAAAGCTTTCTTTGTATGCCTGCACATTCTGTGGAATGCCAGGCTTGATTGTCAGGTAGAAATCTAGCTTCCATACTGACCCTTAAAAAAGAGGTCATTTTTATCTTACTTAAATATTTATATATATTTAAATACTGAATACTGAAAACAGGGCTCTGCTACTAGAAATGTTGATCATTAAAGCAAAAGTATTTTGCAAGATTTTGTAGCTGGACTCACTTGCATACAAGGTAGAAAAAGAAACTGCCAAAAGCAAATTTCAGCTTCTGCTGAAAGATCTCTTCATAACTGCTGGCAAACTAACCCATTGCAGTAGTTCAGCAAGTCTTCTAAGCAGTTTGTAGCAAAAGTTTGGTTTATTTCAGGAGGACTTCCACTGCACATCGATCTCACACAGAGTGAAAATGTTATTTGTTTAATGAGATTGCAGAGTAAGTCTCTCCTTGTTATGAAATGATTTCACCTTTCCAATGAGAAATCATATTCCATGTGCATCCATGTGCTGCTGGAGCACACTCATGCCAGAGCAGCAAGACTGCTACATGGAACACACCCTCACATTTTGTTCAGTAGTGTCAGCTAAGCATAACATGAGGTCAAATTCCATGTTCAGTAGATATGCACTGCATCAGTAGATCTAGCTGGAATTCTGACATTTATTGAGGGCGAGATTTTTATTATGTTATTATTTTGCTAATTACATAAAACGGGTTAATCTTTGAATAACCTTGCACTGATCATATTGAATTATCAAATTCTCCAAGAAAGCATGTGTTCATTTTCCCTGCCCTTCCTGTGGCTCTTAAAGTATGTCCTCCATTCCTCCTTTAAGCCCCCAGCAATGCAGGCTTCAGCAGAAGAACTGAGGCATGACTGAAGCCTTCCCAGTTGATGACCTTCATATTTCCCCATGGGATTCATAAAATAAGATACATATTCAGGTGAAGGTTGATCAGTACAGACTGTAGGAAGGACCATCTTGGTATGCAACCTGACAAAATAAGTTGTTTCGGTGAGGGAAAACAAGGGTCCAGGAGAATCTTAAAGCAGCTTTCCACTACCCAAATGTGCCTACAGGAAAGGTGGGGAGGAACTCTTTTATCAATGGGTATAGTGATAAGGTGATTTTAAATGGAAGATTTATGTAGAGTATTTTTGGGGTAGATTTCGATTACGTATTAAAAAGAAATTCTTTACTTTGAGGGTGGTCAGATGATGGAACAGGTGGCTCAAAGAAGTTATGGATACCCCATCCCTAGAAGTGTCCAAGGCGAGATTGGATGGAGCTTTGAGCAACCTGGTCTGGTGGAAGGCAACCCTGGCCATGGCAGGGGGTTGAAGCTGGATGATTTTTAAGGTCTTTTCCAGCCCAAACCACTCTATGATTTTGTGATCCTAGGATAATTCATCCAGCCCCCAGGGTTATTCCAGGACACTGCTTTCCCAGGATTTATCAGCCCTTTCCTTGCCAAGAGACATGCCCTTGACATGGTGAGGCTCCTTTAATGTCCTCAAGAAAAGTAGCAGGTGCAGATATTTTTCTGTCACTCCCTGGCGTTCAGACCCTTGCAGTTACCACTGGCTGTCAGCAACATGAATTGCTGTAGTAGCAGCAGCACTTACTCCTGTAGTGTTATTTACTGAAGACATAACAAGTGCAGGACTTTGAGGGGTGTGTATTTAGTCATGGGCAGCACTTCTGGAAGACACTGCTGTGTGCATGCAGCACCATTATTCAGTGCAGACAGAGCAGGTCCAGTGCTTCTGGCAAGCTTTGGTAGCCCTGCTATGCAAAAGGGAGCAACGTGTGGCCCTTCTCTGATGCTCTTAAAAGCTCAAATACCTGCAGTTTAGAAAGGTAACTTCACTAGGAAACTCGTTTTTGAAGCTCAGGAATTGCTTGCCAGTCTGATCTTAAGCACCAGATCTCAGTAGGAACAGCTTTTTGGTGGGAGAGGGAGAAGCTTCTCTTATTGCCTAAGAGAAGATCCTTGTCTTACCAGCTGCTTCAGTGTCACAGTTGTGTCAGTAAAACCCATCAACCTTTAGATAGTCTTGGAAAGTCTGATAAATCTGTGTTTGTGTGAAGAGAGGGCAAAGAGACATTAGGACTGATTATTTTGGGATTTGCTTTCTTTTTCATGGCATGCAGTAGTGTTTACACTAAAATTCTGCTATTAGAGACTCAGAAGAGAAAGCACTTGCTTTTCAGAGGAGACTGGGAGGGAATGTCAGGGCACCAGGCAAGGCCTGTGGTAAGAAGGAAAAAAAAAAGGAGCAAATAGACCATGACCAGCTCTTTTCAGAGGGTCTAAAACAGTAGACTTTCATCAGTCTGGAGTACGATGTTGCTCTCATGAATGGTTACTGCTAAATATGTAATGCAACAACAAATCCTCAACTTTACCGTGCAGATCTGCATGACTTCAGCTGAACAAAGCAGTCAAGGACTGCTCTAAGCAGGAACAAATAAGCTGCTGTGAACTCTCAGCAGTCTCTGGATGCCACAAAAGCCTTCTGGGCATCTAGGCAAGATCATCAGCCCTGTGTGAACCAGAACAGAGCAACATTCCTGGGTTTTCAGTTTTTCTGGTAGCTGATAGGACATGGTGGTTGTTTATTCAAAGCTATATTGGCAGCATTATAGATTACTACAGAGAGTAAACATATGCATAGGTGTTTATTGGAGAGGGGTATGTATATGAGAGAAGAGTATTTTAAAGCTGTTAACTGCATTTGTCATAAATTCAGGTTTTGCATTTCCTTCATGCTGGAGATAGCAAAACCTGTGAAATAGCTGTCAGCTGCCCTATGTCTGAAATGATCTGGTGTTATTTTCAATCTGCAGTGCTCTTTGGTTAAGAGGAATTACATGTTTACAGGTGGAAGGATCATCAAAGTCTTCCCTCTGCTTGTTTAACCTGTTTGGTTTCCTGATGTTTAATATATAATATGAACAACCTGATTCCTATCTGTCAGCCTGGAGAAAAGCAAATTACTACAACCATCCCTACACTTGAGTACTTGTCTTCCATGGAGAGCTTAGGCCCTTTTTAATTAAGCTGCTCAATTGTAATATTTTGCTGTTTTCTGTTATATATTATTATATTTTAATATATTTAAATATTATAATATTTTTGTGTTTTCTGTTATTCACATATTCCTGTGAATTTTGTAACATTTATCTTTAAATAACCGAAAAAGGAAGAACTTATTCCAGAGTGGTTTGCTAGACATTTTTCTATCAATGCTTTTTTTCTGGACATCTGGCACCTAATCAGGGAACAGAAACGAACCATGCGAAGAAAGATAAGCCCAATTTAGTTTTGGCTCTTAGATTGCTAAGGACACAAAAAAGTAAATTTAAACACAGTTAATGCCTTTAAAAGGCTGAGAGTATTGCACTAGATTTTAATGCCCAAAGATTTTTAAAAGCTGTTAAAAAAAACCCCACAGATTGCCAAAGATCATTTGAATTCATGGCAATATGTTTGTCATTTAAATAGTTTCATTACACCACATTTTTTTTAGTTACAAGTGCATAAATGCCACTATTATATCTCATAAAAATTTATTTTGTTCATAACTATGTTCTAGGCAGTATTTTCATTTTTGTATTATTTTCTAGACAATTTTGTGCAATGCACAAAGCTCTTCTATGTTTATTCTATGGTTAATGTATCCTTTCTGTTCTTGTTTGTTATGAAGATTTTAATTTCATAATATTACTTTATTTTGAGAAAATGTAAGCAAATGTGTGCTGAAGCTTTTGTAATGGAGGAAACCAAATAAGCACCAAGACACTAAGCCTGTACTAAAACAGCAGTATAGTAAGTACAGACTGCCAAAGTCCCTTAGAAAAAGCAGGAAGCATGCTCCTAGAAGTACTCATGATTGGGGATGCACTTTTTGAAGCCAGTAAACCCCACAGAATTTTAACTAATTTTTCACATTTTCCCTCATTTCTGGGAATGTAGTTTTCATGCATTGTTGCGAGTTACATATATTTTGATTTTCAGAGAGATCAGATGTTGGTCTTACATTAACACATGTTACTCTGCAAAAGCTTTGCTATTCTTTGCTAAAATATCTCTTAACACTGTGGACTTCTTTTTCCTTGAAATTTTAAAAAATGTTAAAAAAACCACATCAACTCTGTATAAGGCAGTGATTAAGGAATACAGACATTGTCATAAATGACATTTGATTATTTTTTCTAAGTTTACTGATTAATAGAGCTTCCAAAAGTTTTCTGACTAGAACTATTCTAACAAAAAAAAAAAATCTAAATAATATTTTCTGATTTTTTAAAAGTAATTTAAAGTGGTAACAATCAGTACAACATTGAAAAACATAATGTTTTGAATGGAAAAAACAGTCCGTTTGTATACAAAAAATATCCCAATCTCTTCTTGTAAGCTTTTCTTATTTTTCATCTAGTTGTATCCCTGGAACAATGTTACTGCTTTCTTATACTTTAGAATGTAGAACAGCTTCCAGATATTGGTACTGTTGATAGCTGTCATCATACTTACCATTTTATTTTATTTGTCCCGGATGGAGAACAGTTTTTTAAAAAAAATCTGTGGTGGGGGAAGCACAATGCACTAAACATACCTTGAAAATTGTCTAAGCAAATGATCACAGTGGTCCATGCATTCCTGTTTCCTTGAGTAGGATTGCCTTTACTATACAGAATCATTATTACAGTAAGTTCTTCTTTTTATGAAGCTTTTGATGAAGGGAGGAGAAACATATTTATCTCCTTTTTGTTTTTCTTGACTTAACTATATCATCAGGAGCGGCTGAAGCTCAAGTGGTTATCTTTTTTCATGCTTCCAGCTAGATTCAGGAGCTCTCTTCAGCCAAATAATATAATTCACTTTAGTGATTGGATACAACAAATTGTTTACCACTATTCCCTTATCCCTTACAAAAAATAGTCCCTTCCTGTCTGCAGGAATTAATACTATGGGGTCAGGGAACTGGAAGAAAATACTGCTCACTGAGGAGGTTTGGTAATAAAATAGAATAGAATACAATCTGTCCTATAAAGTAGGGTAGAGAAATACACATTAAGATTTATGTGACAGAAAAAATACTGTCAGTGACTCACTATTAGCAAAAATGGGGGGAAACCCCCAATGACCATAGTACACAAAAGTGTATTTTGTCCAAAGTGTAAATTTTCCCACAGGAAAACTTGCATTCTGCTTGAAGGGATGGTGCTGACCTTGATGAAATTGAAGTCTGTGCCATCTTTAACATATAGCGAGGTGGGTGTCAGTCTTTTCTCACAGGTAACAAGCAGTAAGACAAGAGAAAACAACCTCAGGCTGTGGCAGGAGATGTTTAGATTGGATACTAGGAAAAATTCCTTCACCTAAAGGTTGCCAGCCATTGGAACAGGCTGCTCAGGGAAGTGGTTGAGTCACCATCCCTGGTGGTATTTAAGACTTCTGGATGTGGGGCACTCAGAGATGTGGTTTAGTGGCAGACTTGGAAGTCCTTGCTTAATGGTTGGAGTTGATGGTCTTAAATGTCTTTTCCAGCCTAAATGATTCTATGATTTCTGTGCCAGTGCTATAGTCAAGTAAATCAATATGAAAGCAAAACTCATTCATTCAAACTACTGACAGAGTACTTTGAGTACCATCACATGAAGAGCCAGCTCCTTTTTACAGCAGCAGAGTATCTGGCATGCATATAAATAATGCTAGGCTAGTGGGACACCTGAAGTTAAGGAGAGTGCCATGTAAAACAGCCTCTCTAGTGATGCAAATTCAAATCGCAATTAAAAAAACTTTGTAAAATCAGACATCTGCATGTGAGTCTTTTTCCATACAGGTGACCAAGAGTGAGGGCCTGAAAGACAGACTAGGGAGATTGAACTAACCTATGTCAGTTGTTGGAAGTGGATTTTCAGCAATACATTCTTTTGAGTATGCTGTCCTTCATTCACCTAAAAAGTCTTTCTGAACTGCTGTGTAGATGTGACTGGTATTACAGAAATGAGTACCTTGGCACTCATGAGCTGCTGAGCTGTTCTGGGTTTGTTGATATGGACCATAGAGGTCTAAAGGAGAATGCAGACATGTTCTAAATCTTGACATATTCCTCAACAAGCACATAGCTTGATGTTTGCCATATTTGTAGGCACAGCAGGGCACGTTTATCCTCTTCACTGCAGGAGTCTGACATTTTTACAGTTCAGAGGTCCAAACTGGAAAAGTTTCTTATTTTAATGGAGTAAGATGGGTGTCTGCAATGAGATTATTACAGCCCTTATGTCAGCTGTCTGAAATACCTAATGTAAACAGTCCCAAAATCAACTAATCTCACTTCCTGTAAACAAAAGACTATGTAATTCTTTTCTCAGAAAATGGATTAAAGAGCACTTTTATTACAGTTCCTAATACCATTGCAAAGGCACACGCCCATAAGGTTTCAAGGTTGACTGTGCTCAAGTTCAGCTTCTAATCATTGGAGCAGTTATGTCTTCATCTGAAACACTTCTCTTCCCCTTTATGTCTTCCCCATATTCCACTGTCAGATAGGTGGGTGTACACCTTGGTAAGTGGCCTCTCAGTGGGGTTTTTTTTTCAATAAAGAGTAGATAGAAGGCTCAAGAAGTGTAAGTCAGAAAGCCTGACCACAATTGTTCTGTGGTCTTTGCATTACTTTTTCCTTCTTGGGGTGTGGATGAGCTGGGCATTGTTCCCTTAGTGGTTTTATGGATGCTGGATTATGTAGTACAGCAAAAGCAAATTCCTCAGTTTATTCTAGATTTTTTGTCTCTAAATGTATCAAGTGCACATTAACACTTCCTTTTGTGGCCGTGTGTGGGACCAGCCAGCAGGGTGTCATTTGCCTTTGTGCTGCTTTCCATCACCATCTCCAACACTGGCTAGGTTTTGCTTTCCCAGTGTTTTGTTTTGGTACACTTAAACACAGTGGGGTTTAGAGTTGCTATGATTGAACTTCATGTTGCAGTAAACTGTAGATTACAGTAACTTTAGGTTACAGTAAATTGTCCTTGGGGTTTTTCAGAAATCAGAAGTTGTGTAACTTGCCAGCTCTACCACAGTATTTTTTAGCTTGTATTGAGACATTCTAAAAGTGAAATATTAAACAATTCTGGAACAAGAAACTAACTCCTTAGGTTAAAATGCACATGGTCAGCTGTTTTCTTTGATGTTTTCTGCATTAAAATGTGTCACAGTTAGCTTTTAATTCATTTGATGTACTTCATTAATTGCATGTAATTTATGCTATTGTTTGAATACATTGCCACAGGGTACAAAATCAAAAACCTTAAAAAAAAGTAGAGCAAGTATGTTAAGTCAAGGCAAACAAGATAAGGTACAGGACCCATAATCTTTACATGTGTATGAAGTGTTTGGCAAAATACTTTGTTAACAAAGTATGATGTCTGGCACACAATACACTGTTAGCCTATAAATCTCTGTGGACATAGACCCAATTTATTTATGCTGTTATTTATGCCTAAAACTGACATCTGGTTTACCAGTCATTAGCCCCAGGTTATGTCTTCAAGTACTGAAACCAGGTTGGCTGTTTGCCAGGTGTAAGGAATTTCATCAGTTTTTCAGGCATTACTGACTAAAGGTTAATATTTTTTAAGTTCCTCTGAGTAAGGACTGAAAAAATACGATAAATTAATTTAGGCTGGGATGGAGAGGAGGAGTTTTCAGAAGCAAAATCCATTAGGTAAGGTGATACAGATTGATGTGCCAGCAGTGTTTGTATAATAGACCTGCTCATGCTTTACTACATCAGGCTTCACTGGTAGTACCAAGCTAGTCCAGTTACTGAGTGAGGTCAGTTCATAGAGAAGGAATGGCTGGTTGAGATTAAAAATCAGTAAAGCACAAAGGAGATTGATACAGTGAAGTTAGCTGAGGGCATATGTCTCATTTTGTTAATTCAATCTGGAGTTTAGCTTAATCACTTTAAATTACTTACTGACGTGAAGCTCTTGTATTGCATTATCTATTAGTCAGCTTTTTCCTCTTTCAGTTTTTCTCAGACACCCCCTTTTCTTGCTGGTATTCAGCAAGTGACCTACCTTTACTTCTAAGCTATTACAGCAAAGAGTTGCTGAGACTTAGGAAGCCAGGAGTTCTTGGGTAGCTCTACACTGTCATGCAAGTATGTTTTTTTTAATTCTACCATAGCAGAATAGCAGAATATTGGTTTTCACCCAGTATTATCACTGAAAGAAGCTGAAAAGAATGACTGCCACACCTGATAAATGCCAGTCTCTCACTTGCAATGTTAAAAAATGCATAGATGTTCTATATATATTAAGCATTCATTACTGATATATAGTATCAGGAGAATGTAGAAATAAAATGGGGGCAAGTTAAAAATTTATCTACCAAAGAACTTCCCTTAAAGTCATTCTCTCCAGCTCATTTTACCTGGAAATTCTACAGATCTCTGTATCAATTTTACCAGAACTTGGCTTTGCAGATTGCAGAGTTTTTCTCTGACAGATAGAAACAAATGTGAAAATGTTGTTAAGTTTTATACTTGGGAAAAAACCTCAGCACAATACTCTCTGCTTTCTAGAACAACCACTGCATTTTAGAATTTAGGAAGGTAGGATTGTTTTTAGAGAATTCCAGTTTCAAGAAAGATGGTAATTGGTAACATTACATACACAATATATAATGTTACACAGATAAACCTTCTTGAGAACTTCATGTAGGTTTGGCCATTACTGATATTTTTATTCTTACAATACAGAAATCTGTTAATTTAACACGGCAAATATTACTAGTTTAGGATAATGTGATAGGAGCATAATTGTGTGTCATATATTTGGCAAATGGAAAGCAGAAATTTTTTTATAATTTTAAGAAATAGAAAGCAAGCTCCTGGAAAGCTTTATGCTGGATTCACTGTGTTTAATAAAATCTGAAGAATGAAACAAAGTAAACATATGCTGCTTACATTTTTAGTTGACTCTGAATGAGGCAGCATTACAAGTGCATTGAAGGATACCATGGAAATACAAAATAATCTGGAGGGTAATGGACAGTTCTAAATGGGTTTTAAATTTAGATAAACATTACATAATGCGTTCCAGGCACATGGCATTATATATAAGCATTGTTGCTGCAGAAGGGCAGAAAATATTGTTTAAGCTCTTCAAACCTCAGCACTTCTCCTTCTAGTTATTTTTCATACATAAATAGATAGAAATCTGACCACAGTATTGCTGAAAGAATGAGCTGCTTGTAAGAAGCCTCTGGCTCTGTGCTTATGATTTTTGGGTGTAGTTAATATGATGTGTTCCTGTTTACCTACCCAGTGAAACACAGAAAAGAAAGACATCAGTGGTGATACCAGTTGTCCCACAGTCTAGAATACTTCAACTGCACTAAAAATCACACCCTGCTATGCAGTTTCTCAGGTTTTCAGTCAGGCATTGGTCCCCCAGCCCTCACTCACTGATCACAGTGTCTGGTACCTGCCAGGTGTGAGATACACTGATATCTACCAGGTGTCTACAGGGACTCCACATAAGCTATAGCTACAAATTCCCTTTTAATCTAAGTGCAGTTTGATCCCTGCCACAGATACAACTTAATTTGGAGCCCCTGTCTTAGTTAAATTTACCATCTCTGTGCATTCATTAGTGAAGTGGTAGATTGTTCCTCTAAATATGAATTGATTATGGTAAATACTTTAATTTTTGTATTCATTTGAAAGCTTTCAAGCGTGTGTTTGCCACATCATGTTGAATATTAATGACAGTCCTGATACTTTCCAGGAGAAATACACGTATAACCACACAGTAATTCAAAAGTTACTAGTGTGTATTAGGTATTACAGTTGCTGAGAAATAATTTTTTACAAAGAGACGTGTAGTCACTTAAAAAAATCACTAAAGGTCCTTTGCTATGAATTAGAATGCAGCATTGCAAAGCAGGTTACTTATCTTTCTGTACTGTTTTGCAGTCTGTGGATTGCTGCCTTTTTTCCTGCATAATTTCTATTTTGCTGCTGAAACATGAGATCAATCCTTCCTGGAAAAAACCTACCGCAATCTTTTTCTTGGCTGGGGAGAGGAAAGGAGACTTTTTTTTTTTTTGAGTTTTGCTTTCAAGAGTTCTCATAAAGATCTCTTGTTATAGCAAAGGACATAGAGTTCCCTGGAGGAAAAAAACAGCTCTCAAATAGATGGTGGTCATTCACTTGTGGGTCATTTTGACATGACATATCATAGACTTAAATTCTATGAATAATTGCTGATAGCAAACAAAACTTGGAGACCTTACAGTGACAAATTAACCCCCAAAATGAAAGGTAAATAAACCTTTCCAAAACCATAGGAAGCATAAATGGAGCAAATGGATTCTATTTCTGCTTGGATAGTTCTCCTTTACAAACGTTGTCATTCAAAACTAAAATATTTCTCTATAGTTTCTGATAATACTAGTCTGATAGTGTGTGGGTCAGTTTAAGGCAGAATAAAGCACGTACAGACAAAATGTAGTATCAGGCAGCAGTAATTGTAAGCAAGTCATCTGGAAAACATACAGGCAGATCAAATGTGGAAGACAGAATTTAAAAAAAACCAGGGAAATAAACAGCAACAGAAAAATAACTTGAGTCTGACACTTAGAATTAAGTGTGCAAGAAGTTAAATTTTATCTAAGCATGCAGTTGCAAATGGAGATGACAGAACACACGCTGCTGAAGTCAGCCGGTGGAGCAGCCAGATGCCCAGGTGACAGGTAGCAAGCGCTCGCAGGGAGCGAAGAGCCCGCGCTCCCGGGCGGGCACAGGGCTGCTGCTCTGCGCGGGAGGAGCGGCTCCGCCGCTTTCCCCCTTCTTGCCACTTCTGTCGCCGCTCCTGGGTGCTGAAGAAGCTGTCAGGAAGGTGTCTCAGCACAGGCGTATGCACGCTCGTCAGCTGGCCGGCGAAGGCCTGCTCAGGAGCATGAACACGTTGTTGTGCCTTGCCCCGCGGAGCTGGTTCGTTCCCCTTGCTGCCTCGCCTCTCGGCGCTGGGCTCTGCTCTGTGTGTCCCTGCGGGACCTGCCTTGGCAGCCCTGCTCCTGTTCTGCTCGGCTGGAGCTCCTCACTGGGAGTGCAGGAGGGGCAGAATAGCAGGAAGCGTCAGCTGAAAAAAGAGGAGTGGGGTAAGGCAGCCAAGGAAAGCTGTGCTCGTTTACCTTCTGTTCCTTTGGCTTCTGCTGTTGTGACCTGCTCTGCCCAGCTTCATGTGACAAAGTTACGCTGGCTTCTTGCTCATGTCACCACTTAATTCCTTAACTAATTGATACTGTACTTTTCAACAGAATGTCTGTTTTGCTTCTTGTATATAATAATAGAGAAATTTCATAGGCATCAATAAAGAAGTGTATTATCCTGGCAGTTTGCTTTCCTGATGTTTGTTTCGTACATTAGCTTTTAAAATGTCTGTCTTAGCAGTAGCAATAGTATTAGACTATTTTTATATGGGAGTAGTCTGGTTGTTCTTTCATCACAAAAAGATCACCAGTGTCTAGTTTATCTATGAGCAGACTACATTATTGTCTCACAAAACAATGTCCCAGTGCTAGGACTGCTTCATTAGGTTTATGCTACATAGACATAATTATGCAGGAGCTAAGAATAGCTCATCTAATTGAAAATAATGATTGTAGAGAAAGAACGGGTTTGATTACTGTTACTAAGCAGGCACATACCATACACCCATTCATGAACTGCACAGAATGCATATGGGATTATACAGTGTATTTGTTTTTATTAACAGTTTCTTTCCCCCATCCTGAGTACAAAGCAAAGGTGTTACAATTCATTTGCTCATTATCTTTTTTTCTCACAGACCTAGGGAGACCTTCAAGAAGGCAGCATAAGCTAATATTTATCCAGTAAATTATGACAAGCTAAGCTTTGAAAGAACATTCAACATTCATCCCCACACACATTTTAGGGAGGATGTAACTTAAATAAATCTTCTCCAGGCACCACAGATGAAACTGTCTATGTGGTTTTTTTATGTCTGTGTTTACACTAGTACCCTACGGGATTAAACATCCTTTTAGAAATGCAAAGTCTGCCATACTGTTAATCTCTCGATGCTCATTCTAGTTAATGCTAACATTTAATTCTTCTTTTATCTAAAACACATAGAACATTGCATTATGTCTTTAAAATAAAACTGATTTTTTACAGTGATGTTGTTAGAAATTTTCATTTATTTAATTGCTATTCATTGCTATTACCAGACACATGGGATAAAATTTGGTTATTGTTGGCCTGTTAACTAATTATTTTCTTACTTCTGTGTCAGTTTTCTACTAGAATGTTAAGAGAAAAGTGATGAGATCACAAAATTTAATGTATTTGGTTTAGAAATGTTAGTAATATCTTTAGAATCTCAAAATATTCTGCTGGTTTGCCATGTTTAGCTTCCCCTCTGTTCTAACCAGCCATTTCATAGCTCTAGGCTATGTGCTAATGCTGTAGAGGAACAGAGAGATCACTACCATCAGGAATTTTTAAACAGATGACTGTTTGGAAAATGAAGTTGAGAGGGAAGATGGGACATGCAATGATGCAAACCTGCTATCACTTTGCAGTTTGGAGTCAGAGGCCTTTGCAGAAGCTGTTCTTGTGGGG
>VZRH01006262.1:1848147-1964104 GCA_013397555.1 Urocynchramus pylzowi
CGGCGGGGGGGGGGGCGGGAAAGGGTTGAGAAATAGCAAGAAGAAAAAAGTGGAAGCAGAGTGCAGATTACTTTACCAAAGTATTCCACACTGTTGTCTTGACATCAGAAAAGTTGTCTTTTCAGATTGTTTTTGGATTTGAAATTCAGTGAGTTACAAGAATTTAGTACAGTTAAGTTCCCATTTCTATAAAAGCCTGTTGAAGTGTTAAACACATTTTCCAGGCTATTCCTTACCAACGTGATCTGATTGTGGAAGACATTTCCTATTTTTTGGGCCAATATACTTGAATTTTGCCCTTCAGAAATTTTCACATGGCACCCAGCACTGACCCAGCATTAACTCTGAAATGTGGTAAAGGCAGTATCATTCCTCAGTCCCTTGGAACACCAAGTGTCCTGCACTCCCAGAACCCTGTTTAGGAGTCAGTGTGGTGGCCCAGTCTGACCTTCTGTACACATTCTGGTAACATGTAAATAAATCCTAATCCGTGTTTCTGTCAGATACTATTCTTTCCTTCTCTTTAGAAATTTTAATTACAAGCTTGGGCTATAAATTGTGTTCCTGCAAGTAAATATGATCCAAGGATGCACAGGACTCAAGAGCTGAGAGGAACAGTGATTTGATCCTGAAACACTTCACTGATTTGCAGTTCCTCACAACAATTTGTCTAAGAGTGCACTGTGCAGGATGGTGTGTGATAGCTGAGGTCCTTTGCTCTCACATGCTTGATGCACCTGATAAGAGACTCCTGTGCATATAAACTGTTTTCTGCTTTGTACAGAACTGCACATGCAAGAGCTAAAGCTGATGCTGCGGATCAGGCTGCTCAGGCTGCTCGCCAGGAATGTGATATTGCAAGAGCAGTTGCCAGAGAACTTTCACCAAATTTCTACCAACCAGGTAATTGTAGATTGGGGTTTTATGTGGCTATTTGTTTTATTGCAGTGATGAAAAGATTTTGTGTTAAGTTAAAGTGTTGATTCCATCTTGAATGTTGTGTTTCATACAGAAATGTTTCATGTGTATGTCATGAAGAGTGTGCATTGCTCAAGGAGATTTTGTTTTCCATTTTTAATACTTTGGTGATTATTTTTTGTATAAAAATACAAAAAAATAGTATTGAAAAGTCAGCATCAAGCATATAACTTTACCTCAGATTAATAGTTTATTCAGGACAGTATCAAAGACAGACTTCAGCAATCATAAATCAACAGAAATTTGGATTAATTCTATAATGTGTTTATTAGTGGGAAGATCTATAGGTTTTTTACTGTCCAGTGAAATTCCTGACAGTTTTGGTTAGCTAAGGTCTGAGTTTTGGAGAATGCTTTACTGTTAGACATACATAACCTGCAAAGGAATCTTCCTCTGTTATGCCTGAGGTGCTCTGTAGAACATTAATCCTATATTCACAATGGCATAGAATTAAGCCTGTCCCACTTACATCAGCATTGCAGCCCATTTTCATCTGTCACAGGGTTTGGAAAGTTGCTATAGGAAGAAGCAAAGTTGGTTTTGCTTTGTTTTTCTGCTACCTTTCCATGAGTTTCATATTTCTGTGTACTGCTCTTTAGCTTAAAATTGGATAGGTAAAATGGAACTCCATTTGCCAGTTTAATGTCTTTTCATGTCTGCCCTTTCTTTCACCTGTCAAATTGAGTTGAGTCATATCTTGTTATTACTTTTCAAGGATCTGCCTGTACTTGCATGCTAATAGAGATTATAGCTCTGAGATTCATTTTCACTTACTGTCATTTTCTGCTCAGCCTTGTTTCAGACACAAACTTATTTGTCTTAAATACACCCATATAGTGAATGCAGTCTATAATGGCCCACAAAAGCAAAGAACAACATTCTGCAGCATTTTCTAATAACACAACTATTGACTTCAGTTTTTAGTTCAAGTGGTCACTCTATATAGCTTGTTACTAAATCTTTACTGTCAGTTACCTTATAGAATACTTGATTTCTTCTTTATTGCTAAGTATTTGGTTGTAGAGAGAGAATGTGTTTTGGGATTGGGGGGATTGAGGACCTCTTTTTGTATTCATTTAGTGCCTAAGTCAAGGATTGTTCACCTGATTGGAATTTTCATTCCCTTTACCAGTCTTGCAGACTTTCTTTGTACACATCCTGATATAAATTAATCTTTTTCAAATATGGCAGTCCAGAACTGTTGGCAAAACTCAACTGAACTATTTGCAGTAGTAAGACTTTACTAGCTTTAAAACAGTATAAATATGTACTTTTCACTGTTGGGACTTACCTCAGTACTACCTCTCCTGTGGATTTATATTATTGGCCCATACTTACTGCTATCATACTCAAGTCTTTTTCATTTTTCATTAATTCATTCTCTACCAGCTGAAGAAATCCCAGTTTACAGCAGCAGGCCATCTTACCATTCATAAGTTAAGTGATAACCTTAGCCATGCAAAGAATTGAAGCATTTGGAAAGAAACTATTAAATGCTGCTAAACCCTTCAAATAAAGAAATTACTGGAGTACTCGAGTGAAAATGCCAACATCTGACAGTGTGAAATTTGACACCAAGAAATCACCCAGATCAAGAATTCTCAGGTGTCTTTTTACTCCCTGCCACAGGAATTCTTAGCATTGCTGACAGATCAGCTGAGATATGGAGAGAAGGTGTGGGATCTTACTTTCCTCTCATTTGAAACTTTTATTCTATTTGCAGAAGAGGAGAGTTTGTATCCCTCCCCCAAGTGCAGCTGGATATGTGTAGAATGACACAGCAAAGCATTTCTCAAAGTTTACTTACTCTGTTCTCTGTGTGGAAACATCTCTCAGTTAGCTAGCTCCTAGCAAAAGATAAATACCTTTTATGGACTCTAAATTTTGAATTCTCTAATTGTTTCCAAGATAGTCAAATGCAACATATTTGTATACGTTTGGAAAAAAAAAAATCTATTCCCATTTTGTAAACAACTTTTAAATGCTAAGATGTTAACTAAATCTCAGCTATCCCAGATAAACTCCTGCAAACCACCAGGTTCACTCATCATTGTGATGATTTCATGTACTGTCATGTCTGAGATGCTTTCCAGGCTCAGTGTGCCTGGATGTTACCTTTTTCAGATACACTTTTTCTGTGTGGTACCTGTTAACCCACTCACTTGTACACATACTTGTTTGTTTAAACATTTCCCAAGAGCCATACCTCGAGTAACTGGACACTGTTACTGTTAGCTTTTGTCATTTATGGTAATAAAATAGATAAATATTTCTAAGTATTTACATTTACTCACACAAACAGAAGTAAATATCTGCTTTTCAAATAGCATCTTTCATGTATTTGAATGAAAAGAAGGTAACTGTTATTGCTTCCAAATAGCAGCTTCTTGGGTTTCTTTTGTTGCATGAGCTTTTTTTTTTTACAGTATCTTTAAGTGCTGCTAAAAGGTATCAGTAAGTGTTCTGTCTCATTCTCTGAAACTATAGTTAAGTGAAAGCTTTCCATTGTACTAAATTGTCTTGAAAATAGTTATGATGAGAAAGTGTTATTTTTCTCTTATTTCTTTAACTGCTTAGTATGGTAGGCAAGCATGCTGTCAGCAGTAAATGTATGTAGCATATCAACAAGCCTCTTGAAACAGAGACAAAAAGAAGTGAAATACAATTAGGTCTCTCTAAATAACAGAAGCATTCTTTTCTGTCTTAATGAGTGATCTCTGAATTACTTGTAGCCTAAAACCATTTCAATATTTGAAAACCTTTTGATAAAGCTCTTAAATTTCAGGTTCTTAAAAAACAACATTCTGGGCCATATAGCCTAGTATTACACACAAATTATAATTATAGTGAATATTCATCATTCATTGTATCATGGCAGTTCATACTTCCCAAATACTTCCTCTCATGTTTCACCTTTATGTTCATTAAGGCATGCTGCCAAGAGGCTCTACCTTTGTAGTGTAGTTTAAAAGGAGACTAAAAGGAGAACAGAGCAGTAGGAAGTAAAGTAGCATCCAGCAGGTAAGAATAATAATGAGGTACTGTAGAAATCTTGAGATTCAGGTCTCCCAGTGATTGATTGCCTTAGTATTTGCATATAAGGAAAGCCAAATATGATTGAAAAGGTCAGAGCCACAGTGTAAGGACTTAGAAGCTTGCAGAGAGCTGTTTTCCCTGAGTTTGTTCATGCTATTCTCAGGCAAGACCCTGCATCTTCTTTTGCTGTAGCAGATATTTGGCTAGTGATTAATAATTAGGAGGAGGTGTAGCTTTGCAGAGCCCTACCCACAAGGCTCTACATTTTGTAGATTTAACAAATGTTGTACTCTGTATAGAGACCATACTTTACTGGCCTTTCTATCAACAAATAAAACAAATTTTGAGAAATCCCAGCTCTGACCTGTTTATTTCCTTCAGGCATCACTAAACTTGTGGATGTGTCAAAAGAGAGCACACCAGGACAGGAAACAAATGAAACCTGAGTCATAGCCTCATTCAAGGGAGTCATCCAGGGACAGTTTGAGATCTGTCTTTGCTTAGAGAAAAAAAATTAGTGCTTTTTTGTGTCTCTTGTTAAAACCAAGAGAAGAACAAATGACTGGTGGGAATACTGTATCAAAGCTGTAACAGAAAAGAAAGGTTTTTGATGCTCAGTGAAAAGGGGAATATTGTCATAGTCTTGCACAAGGTTAGTGGATGCTCTGACTGACACATTCATTCTACATTCACAGACTGTCTTTAGGATGTGGTCTTGTAAACACACTATCAAGAGGTAAACTGAAGTAGGGACTTCCACAGGCTGAACAGCTAAGCCATAATTGTCTGTGTGCATGTGTATCCTGCAGCAAATGGATACTGCTCTTTCATTCAGTTTGAATGAACAACATTTGATTAAATGGAAGAAGGGTACAACTACTTTGCTGCAGGGTAAGAGCAGTCTGGGCACTTTACCACAGAGCAGTTAAGGTCTGGAAATGCAGATCTGAATTGTTTTCTGGCAGAGTATTTGACAAGCCAACCAGCTGCCAGATGAACGTACATGGATCACCAAAACAATTAATCCAGCCTTTGACCTCTTAAACAAGGCATGAGAGAAATCAAGGAGCAGTTTATAAATTAAAGCTGTCCAAGTTTAGAGATGGACAGAATTTCTTTAGGTGAAATACATTAGCAAAGACTTTCTAATGATAAGAGTAAGAATTTGGCAGGGTTTACTAGTATTTTTTACTATAAGATTTGGTTACTGTTAAAGCTTCAGTATTAACATGCTGAACATTACTAGTTTTAGAAATAAGTATTTTAAGTTTATTACAAGGCAATTTGTAATGGCCACTAATGCCTTAAAGAGGAGCTGTGGTTTACATTCTCTTTTGACCAGTGGTAGATGTCTGTAGCTTAAGAAAAAAAAAAAAAACATCCTTCCCATCTTCCTCTTCTCTGCCATCACCACCTCCTCGAGTTCTCAAAATGCAAACTCCATATGGACAGGAAAGAGAGATTTCTGGCTGATGCTAATTAACTGGAATGTCCTGGCTAAATGCATGTGGGCCAGACCAGATAGTTTTATTTAAAAAGCCAATTACAATGAGCATTTTGCCTGATTAAAGTTACCAGCCATGCCATCAGTTCGTGCCTTAAAGCATACGGAAGCTCGCTCATTATTCTTAGTCATACAAGAGCCTGTTCATTTTCTGAATTTATTCTACATAAGACTTCACGATCCTCTCAGATCTGTTACTAGGTTTCTTGCTATGCCATTTTTTCTCTACAATTTATTGCTTCTATCCTCTTTCTACAGAACTCTGGAGAAGCCAGAGCCTATAGACATATCCTAATGCACTTCTTTTGCATCCAGTAATCAAAGAAAGAAAGTGTTTTAAAAAAACAGGTGCTAACTTCAAGCTTTATTCTTGTTTTCCCCTTTCTTTTTATAAGTCATGTGATAGCAGTCTTCACAACATGACTTCCAGATTTATCACCTGTCTGACCAAGCTCTAGGTACAGATGCCCCCACCCTTCCTTCCACATTTTTCCTCTTCCCCAGTGTGAGGGCCATCCAGCTTGCTGGCAGTCTGCATCCATCCTGCTGCACTGCCTGACACACCTTGCTGGCTCAACCCACTCCTCAGTGTTCCTTCTCATCTGGGACAGGAGAGCATGCTTGGGAGAAGGCAAAGAAAAGAGAGTTTGCAGAGGCATGGCCTTAATTCTTCAGGATGCTTTCTCAGTCTCTCCAAGATACTTTTGAGTCACATAATCAAATGATTCACTTAGGAAAAAATATGCCTTATTAGTTTTGAGCAAATTAACTTTTAAAACTAATAACAGAGAACCAGTTTCCTGTAGAGAGATAAAGCTGTTACAATCACTGTAATTTTCACAGACTTGCATAAGTAGTGAGCTAGTTAATTTGCATCTAGATGAAATTCGTTGTTGCTTAGTAAAGGCTGCAGGATCTGACTAGTTGGAAGCCTGGACTAACTTCAGTGCTGTCTCAGCTGTGTTTCTATCTTGAAGTATCTCTTCAAATTCTAGCCTAGGTGTACATATCTAATCTGGCACTATGGGAGTGTTAATTACAGGTTTTGTCTGAGAGAAAGAGGTCAGTGCTTCCTTTCTCCTGTTAAAAATCGTTCATTTGCTCTGAAAAAGAACCATTCCTTCCAGGACACTGTTGGCCTGCTCCAGTGAATTTCTATATTGGTCTGTCATGGTGTCCAGCCAAGGACAAGATGAAGTAGGGTCTATCACATGGGAGTATTATCACAGTGTCAAAATTTCCATTATAAATCCTATTTATAACCGTGTCATAAATATTTGTTCCATGTTGAAATTCAGCTAACAAAGAACTGAGAACTTTTCTTACAGTGCTAATTTTCAGTCGAGTATGGTGATCTATTTTGAAAGGATTTTATTATACTAGTGGAGATTTAAATTATGTTTAAAAGGTTAGGTTTCTCCTGTTACACTTTTAACATGTGATGTGGACCATTAGAGAAAAATAATCTTTGCAGCTGCATTCTGTGTTTGTCAAGGCCACAGAAATAGATGGCTAATATACATGACCTTTTATTCCAGGAAAGTGTGCAAAATTTAAGACTTACTTAAAATTACAGAGACTCTAGGGAGCTACCCAAAAAAGAAAAATCTAATTCATATTATAGACCTGAGTAATGTAGAGTAATATCTAGTATGATGTGGAAGACCATGTTGAGAATTTGGAGGAGGTGAAGATTTCTGCCTATTAGTTCAGTAATAGTGATTCATTCAGATCATTGTCTGAGCAGGAGGAAGACCTGGAACTGAAACACAACCAGCATGGAATTGGTAGTTTTTGTATGGTAAAACTAAACAGAATGAAAATCGTAAAAGAAATGTAGAGAGTCCACGAACAGAATAATCAGAGATTATTTTCCTTGAAAGTGTGGTTTAAAAATGAAAGAAAAATATGGATGAATAAAAAGGATAAATCACAGATGTTAAATAATAAATAATAAATCACAGATGTTAACAGACAAGACTTGTTCCAAAAGAGGAGAATGATTGCCTGTGTCAAAGGAGGGTAAGAGTGGAGTACTGATACTGAAATGGACTAAGAAAATCACAGAGGCTCCTCAAAAAGTGCAAGAAAGATGAAGAGCAGAAAGTATTTTGTCAGAGGCAGTTGACAAACTGAAGAGTATGGGATAGATTTAGAGGAGAGGACCAATAAATGAATATTGCAGACTTAGACTTTAGAAATGAAAACTTAGAGCACTAATGGGAAAGGGAAGAAATGACACTGTGTGAGGTCAGAATGGTAAGTGGCATGGTGAGTGGGGTTTCTCTTAAAATACAAAAGAATGAGAACATATTGGAAAGAAGCCAGATTTGGATGCAAGACTAAGCAGCTCACATACCCCAGTTTTACCAGAATTAAACTGATTGTTATATTTCTCCAGTTCTGGCATTTGCAGTGCAGCAGTCTCTCCAGGCTCTTACACTTTATAATTAATTTCAATGCTAGATACAAGAAATTAATTTTGCTGGAAGTGTGGTAACAGCTTAATGAGTACTGGTTTTGAAAAATACTGGATTAATCCTCAACCCTCTGAGAACATTCAAAAAGCCTTATATTTCAAAAGCAGTAAATTTCAAGTCTCTTTATTTTACTCCTGATTTTGCTTCTTTCGAGTTTATACTTTGCAGTGTATTTTCTATTAACACAAGGCAATAAAATAGACTTCTAAAAAAATTTTCTGACATCATATCATATAATCATGAATCCCTTAGAAATATCTGGAGTTTTAATTAAAGGCAGTAATGCATCTCTAGATCTGTAGAATGAGTGGAGTTTGAAACTGTCTAGTTATTTTGCCTATCTGGATCTATGCCTATAAATTCAAAAGTAGTGTTGGTTGTTTACTGACATACATATATTTACTGTCTTCCCAGTTTTGAGATTTTTGGAACTTATTCCACAGGCATAAGCAGTGCTAAGGTCTACAACCCAAGCCCTGAGTGCATATCCTAGGCTCTGCTTTTTTCTGTAGTGGAAGAACAGAAGGCTGTTCTCAGAAAAACGGGCACTGTCTCTTTACGAAATAAGGATTTTAAAAGAGGCAAAGTTTAGAAGGGCTTTGGCAAAAAAAATCACTTGTTTATTTACTGAAATAATTTACTGAAATAATTTACTGTGAATTTACTGAAAAACAGTTAAGACAGGCTGACAGACTTGGCCAGTTAGACAGCAGACATGAACCTGCTCCTGCTAAGGTCAGTAGCCAAAGTGCTGTGGAGCAGGATGATAGCCATGCACTTGAAATGTGATAAGAGAAGAGAAGTAGCCAATACCACTGCAGGCAGTATGTACAGAAGCACGTCATGGAGAATGGTCCCTTCTCTGTATGATCCAGTGGCACTGAGTCTGAAATACTGTGTAGAATTTTGGGGATCATCATGTCAGAAAGATCTGGACACGCTGGGAGAAATGTAAAGAAGTGTGAATTCTACTGAGTAAAGACATAATAATGTGTTATTATGCCACATTAACAGTCTCTCTCTATATTTAAAATTCATCTTCTCAGAGAATATGCAGTTGCAATGAGAATAGGATTACAGCCTTTCACTTCTGCCCATCCTTTAGAAGCTTAAAAAAACCTACTTTTGCAGTTAACAGCTGCCCCAGCACAGTTCAGATGAAGTAAAGTAGTCTCTAGGTTTTCTGTGAAAAAGCTAAAAGTTTACCTTCTCAGTTATCGCCTGTTAAGCAGCCTGCAGGCTTAGAAGCATTCAAGTAGATTATAGTGCATGTGTTATTTGGCTGGGATCATTCATATTAAATACAATGTCTGTATATTATCTACCCTGGAAAAATGAAGCCTGTCCTAGATACAGGAGTCATGCATCACCATGTAATCTTGACAGATATTTTTTGAAGTTGTGTCAGTATTCATCATCAGAAAGGCAGGGTAAGTAAAGCAAGCCATAATTGAGATTGCTGGTCATGGGCAGTTTCTATGTCCATAAGCTGATGTGCCAGTGAGGTGTTAGATGTAGTTGTGCAGCACTTGTAGTGCCCTCTACCAGGTAAGATAAATTTGTTACATTTTTCTGATGGTATTGAATCCAGAAGTATAAAGTCTTACACACTGCTATGCAGATACAGTTAGGAAATGTTGCCCTGTTTTTGGAAGTACCACAGCTACTTCAGTCACCTGCTAAAGCAGTTACAGGAATGGAGCAGAGATTGGCTACATAGAATAAATTCATTGTTCTTGGTGCTGACTCCAGGCAGTTTTTGAAATTCATTACTGTGTATATGTCTGCACTTTAATGATGCACTTTAATGATGATTTATAAACCTTCAGAGGAAGAAAATCTTATTTTTAGGGATTCTTTTATCCTTAATGATTCTTTAGTTGTTGGATAATACAAAAATGCAAATTACAAAAATACTGTTTAGGTTCTGTATGCAGGTGTGTTAAAGGTAGGGTAATTCAAATTAATTTCAGATTTGGAGGAACTGACATGGAGAGAAGAGGCAGTCTGGTTTTCGTACTGGTAGAAATTGCATCAATATCTGTTACATCATCCTACTGCTAAACTCACAAGTTTGTGATGTTACCTGTGATGTGAATTGTTTGGCTGAAGTCCATTTCCTTTTCTGTTGCCATTGCTGTTGCTGGCAGCTCGAGTGTGCTTGAGTAGATATTTTGGTATTTTCCAAAAGCATTGTGAGATAACATGGTGTCATACACTTTTCAACAAATACCTGTGTGAAATGCAGAGACACTAGCAGTAAAGTAGTCAGGCCACACCAAGAGCTGTATTGTGCTGTGTAAATACCACAGCAGAGTAAATACAGAGGCATAAAAACTAGCCTTGGGTTTGGCTAGAGTGTGTGTGTGTGTCTCTGTATGTGGGGCTAGTAAATAAGTAACTCAAGGCTTTTGATCTCAGTCTAGTCCTTGTCAGGAAGCATTTGGTGGGGGTTTTGTGAAGGCTGTGTCACCTTCGTTGACGTCAAAGTCAGGAAAATAAAGCACTGGCAGATACTTTAAATATGGTAGATACATATTCTAGCAAAACTATGCAGAAGTTGTTCAGGGCAGTGCACAGAACTGTTCCCTGAGCAGGTACAAAGTAGCAACCTTGATATGCAAGAATTTATGTGTTTGGGATTCTTCTGAACAAGACACTTAATAAGCAATTTCTACCAGTGAATACTTTCTGTAGGTCCTTATCTTTACCTAGCAAGAAGGGAAGGTTGCATTTCCATTTATCACTGAAGCCTGCTTGTATTCAGTGATGCTATCTTTTAAAGTTAGTCCTAGGTGGACTCCTCAGGGGGATACATGTATTCTGACTTTTACATTGCTGAAAGATGATGTGGCTTTGTCAGGTTGTGGCAATAGTAAAATATCACCTTATGTTCTGTCTCTTTGTCATCTGTTTGGGTGGTGTTGGTAGTACATGGTTTCAAAGGCAGCGGGCTGCCAGATCAAATCAGAACAGTTCCATGAACTAAACCCAGGTAGCATCAATCTCCATGAGGCTCATGGGATTAGTGAGTAGCTGTTGGCACTTGCTAGCTGCAGTCTTGCCTCCAGTCCAGCATGAGAAGGAAGACCACCAGGAATACTGCTTAAGGAAGCAGCAATGCTAACAACAGATTGAGAAGCCCTGAAAGTGTAAGCTGGAGAAAACTTTGGCAAAGGGAAGACATCTTCAAAGAGGGAGGAGTAGGAAATGAGGATTTGCAATTAAGAGTGAATTAAGAAAGATTCTAAATAATAAACATTGTATTTTGGAGTATTTTTTGGATTGTGCAAAAAGAAATGGACTCTTCTCCCTCTTGTTTGCATTGTAGTTTGCTTTCCTGAGCCACCATAATACTTCCATGCTGGTATATTAAGTAAATATATAGGAAAAAAACCACAATAATTTTAAGGCAGCCAAATGGAATTTTAAAATTGATCCAGGAAATATTTTTTTATTTGCCCTCAGCTAGGAAGGCTGCTTAATAGTGTTTAAAATGCTCATCATACCTCACCTTTTAAAATGCAGTTGCCATCAGAGGCTAAAAGTTAAATCAGCCATCCAGACTTGGGTTTCTTCTACATCTCACAAGACAGTGTCAACAATTCCATCCATTTCAATTTTTTTTCTCTTTTGTGACATGCTTTATTTTTAAGCCTTAGCTAATGTGGTTTTTTATTCTCTAAAGCATTCTCAAGTACAGTTGAAGAAAGCCATTATTCCAGGTGGCATAACCAATTTCAGATGCAGCTGAAACAGGGCAGCCAGGCCTACATATGTGTTTTTGAATTAAGGAATTCTTAAATAACTTATCTATGCATCACTAGGAGTAAGACATTTCTTATGTTGCTGCACATTGACCCAACCATGAAGGAGCTGCACTATTCCGTGCCCTATTGCTGGGTCACTGCATCCATCAGAATGGTTCTGCACACACCTGGAGAGATAACCTCTTAAAATCCCATTAGGATGACTTTCTCTACCAGGAGGGTGGTCAAACACTGGAACAGGCTTTTCTAGAGGAGTGATTGATGCCTCAGGATTGTCAGTGTTCTAGGGGTATTTTCACAGTGCCCTTAGTAACAGCTTTAACTTTTGCTCAGCTCTGAATTAGTCAGTGACTTGACAAGATGGTTGTTCTAAGTCCCTTTTGACTGAAATGTCCTGTTCTATTCTACTCATACCTAAATCAAGCAGAAGTGTTCTGTCAGAGCCCTATTGCTCTTTAAGCACTTTGCCTTATATCCTTTAATTTCTCTGGCAATAATTTTTAATTTCCAGACCTATTCAGTCCCAGTTCAGTCTACCAAATATTACTAAAACCATAGCCATATCTCTGCTCCAGTGAGTTCATCAACACATTTTGCATGTGGCATTGCACAGCCCTCCATTCAGTTGGGCTGAATTCAAGCCAGCAGCCTAACATTTAAGAGGTTTTTTTTGTTCCCTGTTACCAGTATAACCGTCAGAAAATTAAGAACAAAACAGAGGAAGTACTAATGATATTAATTATAGTTCTTCCCCCTCCTTTCATATCTCCTCAATGAAGAAATAATAATAAACCCTTTCTTCCTAAAATTTACTGAATATAGTTATTTGCTCTTCCATAATGACTCACTGAATCATTTATTTTAATAGATTGATAATTGATTATTTATATTTCTTCACCTACAGTTACCATCCTGAGGAATTCTTTTATACTGGATGTCCTATCCTGAAAAAGCCTAACGTAAGGAAGAAAGATCCTGTATTAATTGATCCTCTGATTGATCACTTGGCTTTTCAAAGTTTTATTAAGTTCATCAGAATAGCAAAGAAATCTTACTGTGAGACATACATATTGTTGCCGACAGTGGCACATTAGAAAACCGTCAAAAACATCAAAAGATAAAGCAAATTGTTTTCAGTGGCTTATTTCATGAACAGTATATATCAACCTGCAGTACCAACACTAAAGTATACACTTTCCTTTTTTCATACAGTGCCTTTAAATACAAAAGTCTTAAGCTTTTGCTTCAACCATCTCATGCTCTGGATTTGTATTAGGGTATAATCTGCAGTAAGAAACTTATTCATCATTTATTATTTCCTTCTCTCTTTGAATTTAGATTTGGTAGATCAGCTTTCAGCTTTTTCAGCAAGAAGCTATTTATGGTAGGCAACAAACTTATGGCCAAAGTGCTGTATGGAGTTTTGATTACTCAAGGGACTTACACTCCATTCCTAGTTTTGGCAAAGGCTTTCTCTGCATCTTTAGGTTTGTCAAAGATTTAGCAAAGCTTTGAGCCTATTGGTACATTATTCACAGCTGAGCACTAAATTCAGAAAGGTTATTCAGATGAAATGTGTTTTGGGTCATTATTTCCTTTTGGGTTAGCTTACCCATCACTAAAATGGGCTATTGGTGTAAGCTTTAGTTTTGTACTTCTAGGCTGTGAACTTTTCAGATCAGGAATTGTCTCCTTTTTTTTGTAGTAGTGTTGAGTAGTTCAGTAAAAAGAGGCCTCTGATCTTGGAAGGTTTGCATATAGACTGCAGTGTTTTGATTGAGCAAATAGCTTTGATTGTGTCACCATTACCCCACAGACAGTTGTTAAACATTACAGTGAAAATGGAGCATCCTTCCACTAACAGTTCATACATGTAAACAAAATTAGGAAGTAAAGTATGTGCTTCACATTTGCAATTTATCTATAAGCACAACATGAATTTTCTCATAATGATGAAATTATAGTATTGTTTCTTATTTGGATTACTCTTTCTAGCCCTGTCTATTTGTTAACTCTCCATGTAGCACTAAAGATAGGTTACATCACATAACATGTACTTCAGTTTAAAAAGCAGAAATAAGCATATGTTCATCTAATAAGTACTTCTAACATACCTTGAAATTGAATCACATCACTCAGCATCAATAGGACTTTAAATATTATATTCTTAAAAGATTATGTTCTGGAGCCTGCATTAGTGGCATTACAGTCTTTTTTTTTTTTTGCTTTCAGTAGACAAAAAAAAATTGTAATATGAAATGCTTATTTTTTCTGAATTGCAAGAAGAAATTGCTTATTTTTTCTGAAGAATGGCAAGAAGTTTATAAAATCACTGATGCAATTGCATGTATGCCTTTTCCCTCACTATCCTAGATGTATTCTGCCATCCCTCTCAAGCTTCGGATTTCATTCTGATCTGATGAGGCACGAGGTCTCTTCTTAGCCTTCTTGGGAAACAGTGGCTGCATTTACAGTGTCCTGCAAGATGACATTTTCAGATGCTCCTTGAACCACAATACTGCAACAGCCCTATGCTGCCAATACATATGCCTCACTAGGCCATGGGGGAAAGCATGTGGCTGTCACCTCCTTAAAAATGCTGTGGCAGAACCAGGGCATCCTTCTCTTCTCATTTACAGGGCTGGCCGTGCTGTCACATCACTTACTGGAGCCCTTCCAGGAGGAAGGGCATATTACATAAGAAATTCTAGATTTAGAGCAACCATGAGTGCATCTTCAACCACAGCAAAGCTTTCCTCACGCCACAGCCATCACTGAAATGCTGTTCAAGCTGACCGCCAGGCTGTGTGAGACTGTGCATACCTTGCACATGTCCACAAAGTGCTTTGGCTTTCAGAGGCTGTTCTCCTCAAATACTGGCTAACTCACACAATGGTGCCATCCAGTTGCTGGCATCACAACAGGTGTGTGAGCCAAAACCACCCCGTGGCTGACCTTGATCAAGTAAAGGTGCATGTATTGGTTTTGATCCAATACACAGCCAGCATGTCACCATAAGAAAACACACAGGTTCATTTTACCTTTACTTGGTTAGATAGCATTTCTTGGTTCTGCTTTCCAGATCAGGTTCTCCTTAGGCACTCAGATGTGTCATGTCTAGATCTACTGCTTGCTTGAACTGCAAACTGAAGAACCAGAGTGCCATGTTTATTTCCTGGTCAGATAATCCCACTTTACCCTCAAGTTCTATTCTCTTCCTCATTAAGATCAGCCAGCTAAGAGATGTTACAGGAAAGCATGTTAGTGACTCTCTTTACAAATTCCCTTGGCCCTTGTTTCTTTAAACTTGTGCTGCAGATTGCTCTTATGATGAAGGACTCCCTTACCCATGTCTGTAGAGTCATGTCTTTAACAAAGGGCACAAGGTAAATCCTGACAGCTCTTAGTCCTTAGAAGGGAGTGGGAGCTGAGTTCTTGCTGCTTGGAGTCAGTGGTTTGGACAGGTGCACAATCCAATTGTACTGGATACAGTGAACAGACGTTTAAAAAGGATTTGGACAATCTCCAAATCAAGCTTCAGCAAAGGGCCAAGAATTTCAGTGTTGGAAAGACTTGCCTGACAAGACTGAAGGCAAAGGATGTATCTCTAATACCCATGTTCTGGGGGTGGGAGGGAAGGCTGCTGTGCTATGTTAAGGCAATGGCTGAACATCTGGTCAGACACCCTCAGATGTTACTTGGATGCAGCATTCTCTGGTGGAGCTCAGTGTCACATAGCATCAAGTATTGCCAAATACCCAGTGAAAGTGAGGCATTGTTAGCCTGTTGAAACTTAACTTCTTTGGGAAGCTCCAGATTATATTTTTGTTTTGCTTTCAAGTTTTTTACTTTTCACTCCACCAGTCTCTTGGTGAGACCGTGGGTTCCCTTCTATTTTCAAAAATTCCAACAGCTTTGAGGTCTCTTGATGAGAGGGATTTTCTCTGGCCAACTTTGGGAGGCTTCTAGTTGATTGCAGGAAAGGGTGGAGAGGGATGACATTTCTGAAGTCATTTCTGATGTGATTTTCTGATGTTTTCCTTATGAAAGTGTCTTCAGTTTGTCAAGTGCTGTCAGATATTAGCAAAAGTCAAATCTTTACATAAATGAGGCAGTGCAGAGCTGTCACAGTATGTGAATTTTCAGAATTTAGGCAGCATTGTAAGACTGAAGAGATAGTGTTTCAATTGGATGCTTTAACCACAGCAGTCATAAAGAGCAAGCTAATGTGAATATGGGTCTGTCCATAATAAATAATCATTGCAATTTGACAGCTCCGTGGCTTGGGCTTAAAGATTAGTCAGAGCTCTTTTAGGTATCCTTTTCTCTTTACACCCCTAATTATATCTAATGTGAAAAGATATGAAAAATAAAGTTTATGCATGTTAAACCCCTCAGCATTACCTTATGTATCTCAGCAAAGATGGAAGGAAATCCCCGACACGATGGAGAATTTTTCGAATGGCGATCATACCTGTAACTTTATTTATGGAAACCCTTCATTTGCGTTGTGCTGCCTTTCCCTTTCACCAGGAAGATTATTAAAAGCTGTGAATCAAGCCTCTAGTTCTCTCCCTCTGTGCAGGCTTAACTCCTCAAAACTTCCTCCTCAAATGTCATTTGAGAACAAATCCCGGCTTGTCTATGTCTAGCCTTCTTTCTTAACAGCTCCCTATTTCCACCCCTGGTTTTCAGATATGCCAAAAATGCTTCCTGCTCAAAAGACCTTGCATGCCGAGTAATTCTTCTCAGCAATGCTTACTTACCAGATGACTCAGTAACTTCCAAAAGCTTCATGCTGCTCTTCCTTCCTCTCATCTTCACACTGCGTAGATATGCATATGCTTCTGGCATCTGTAAAAACACTGTATCTGCCTAGCACAGTTAGAGCCTCCTCTAAACTCAAAAGCAGAAAAATGTGTGCAGACATTCTTCTCTGGGCACAGAATTTCTCTATGACTTAAAGCACAGATAAGCCTCACTTAGAGAAGGGTAAAGAAATCAAAGGAAAGTTGTGGTGCTAGCAAGGATAGAAGTGAAGAAACAGTTGCAGTGTTTTGGAACACAAAACACTGAAAAACAATGTTTTTCAGAAGCCATTTTTGAAAATACAGGAAGATTGTTGGCAGATCTTTGTTCACAGAGCTCCCCAACTTTTTAGGAAAACTGATCCTGCAATCTGTTGACCTCTAGGAAGTAAAGCAGAAAACATTGCCTACAATGCGTACAGATTTACAGCAATTTTGTTTCTTCAGCAGTGTTTGCTCAAGTTTTACCCTTAAACAATTAAATCTGAGAACCAAAACTTGGAGCAGAGCATGACAGTCAGTTTCTGTTTATGTTAGCAGCTGTATAGACATGCACTTTGATGGGTCCTAGTAGTGAATGTGCATATGGGTGTTTAGCTAGAAGGTGGGGAGAGGATGTTCTTCACGCTTGCTGCTCTGTAAGTACTTTCCTGGTGAATGTGAAAGAATTTGTATCCCTGCCTTCTAAGCAGGAATTGTGTTAGTGACTAGAGTGGTTAACCTGGGTGTTCATATGGGGGTGATTGGTTCTGGAAGACAAAGCCAGCATGTGAGAGTTTAAGGCATTTGTATGTGTATGTGAGACAAGCTGACATTCATCCAAAGGGGAACAAAAGTGATTGAAGCCCTTTTTCCTGTAGCTTATAAGAACAGAAGAGACATTTCATTCTCATGGTTAACTAACTACATATCAAACAAGTACTCTGATCATGAGAAGTTAAATCAGTGAGGGTAATCAAGCAAAACATACCTCAAAACTTGCCTCTCAGAAAAGGAATGGTAGGTGATGTAAGGTTAGTCAATCTTCAGTCACTCGGGCTTCACTCAGGAGCAATTTACATACCATGGCCCTTGGAAGAGCTGAAGATGTGGAGTGACTGAGCCAAGTTAGGAAGTAGTTCCAACAGTTACCAAAAAACTACAGGAACTCCAGTGCCTGAGCAATTTGGAGTAAATCACTGTGGATGTCATTGAATTGTTGGTAGAATATACCCCTGCATTTCAGCAAGGCAGTGCAGTATGACATTCCAGTGCAATAGTTTTACTGTGGACTTTGTTTTGATCTTAATATTTCTATTACACTATTTTCCAGGCCCTGATTATATCAAACAAAAATTTCAAGAAGGAATGGATGCAAAAGAAAAATCTGAAGAAAAAGGTCAGGAGAAACCACCCACCCCAAAAGAATCACCTCACTTTTATCGAAAAGGTACTACACCCCCTCGAACCCCAGAAGCAAGCCCAAGAAATAGTCCTCCTCTTTCTTCTGAGACTTCTCCTTCAAAACAACTGAAAAGGCAAAGCTCCACTTCTGGGGCAAGACTCAGTCAAGAAAAAATGCTTTTAGCAACTGAGAATATAACACCCACAACTAACAAGCCTTTGTATTCAAAAGCACCAGTGAAGGAGGAAGCAGCTGGGAAACACCAACCAAAGTTCTCAGCCCAGCACAATGCCAGCAGCACAGAGAATGGGGAGCTGCATGGTCACTACCATGGCTATTATGTAAAAATGAATCCAACAGCACTTCCACAGGAGCTCAGGGAAGAAGATGAATATGCCAACCCTTCACCATCAACACTTGCACGGATACCACCCTCTCAGAAGCCAAGTCCTGCTAGATCTGGGGGTAAGCCAGATGCCAAAGAAAACAAGCCTGACATAAAAATTAAGAAACCAGAATTTGCTTCACCAAAGAACCCAGCTAATAATGAGTCACATTCAGCAATGGAGAAGGAAGTAGGAAACAGCTCGGTAAGTACTACAAGAAACATTTTCGCTTTCGCTGCCCTTGTGCCTCTGAGTGCTGAGCTTTGCAATCTAAGCACTGTCAAATCTTCATCTGGATACAGTCTGCTAGCTAAAACCCACTTCACTTGGAGTGAGGAAGAAATATTCCAGCCTGGCATGAGCAAAGGAGTTTTAAAACTACCCTTTTGGATCTGTGTGAATCTTAATTTCATTATTATTATTTAAAAATAATGAAGTTATCAATAGTATGCAGAAAAAGAGCCACAACTAGTAGCATTACTATTTCATGTTAGAAGAAAAAGCCAGGGTATGAAATTCAGAATCTCTGATGATGATAATGCTGTGATTTTTGGGCCAAGAGAAACTCTGGAAAGCATTAGTTTTGCATACTAAAGTTAACCTTTAGTGAATGAAGAGTTCTAGATAATAGTCATAATGTTTCTCTTTTATAAGCATTGTTTCTTTGACTCATTTTTGGTGGTACTCTACAAAACAAACAGTGTGTCATTATTGATGGGATAAACAGAATGACCCATTTAAAGAGATCCAGGTAGCCTAGTACTGATTGCATGCAAAACACTTGAATAATTGACATCAGACTTCATTAATAATACATTTAGATATAAAGAGGGGGAGTAATTTCCCACCAACATAAATTGTAAGTGGTCTTGTCAAACAAGTTTGACATCTTCAGGTGTGGCAGAAGAATCATCATCTCATTCAAGAAGGTCACTTGATTTGCTTTTACATGTTCGTGTATTCTGACAAGGAAACCAGAGTAATGCAAAGGCTAAATGTCACATTAAAAGACTTTTTTTAAAAACTGACTGATGGTTCTCAAAAAGTAATTAGAAAACCATCAGTTATTTGATATTATTCTGGTGAGGTCATGCTTGCATTAATTCTGTTACTCTAATCACATTCTTGTTAATGACGTACAAAAGGGCATGAGAATATTGTCCATGAAGTTTATAGAAGACACAGAGACTAGGAGAGTGGTCTATAATGAAGGCAAATACAAGCTCATGCAAATCAACTGCTAAGAAGGCTGAAAGTATAATTATCCATGGCAGCACAGCAAAATATAATATTGTATATGAAAGACAATTTATACAGCTTGGCAGTGCAGGATCAGAACTGGAAAAGGTTGGTGGATCAGGAGCAAGAGAGGCAACTGAACATGAGCTCCCAGTCTGCTGCTGTTGTTCAGAGATGTTAATATAATCCTTAGATTTATCAGCAGAAAAGATTAAGCAAGAGTACATGGGAGCCTGTTAGATCTGATTTTGGCACAGGTGCAGCCACTTCTGGGACAAAATATTGTCTGTAAATCGGGGATTTAACATGAAAAAAAAACCTTGAGGGGAAGTCACACAAAGAGCTGCAAGAGTGATTAAAGCATATCTTACAATGAAAGATTCAAGATACAAAATCCCCTGATGTACTCAATCACTTTCTGTAAGTGTGTTTTATAAAACAGTTTCCCAGGCTAACAAGCGAATGTGTCAGAAGATCCAACAGCTAGAAAGATTCAGATAAAAGTCTTGTTTTAAGTTGATTTTAATGATCCTGATTAAATGTGCCATCAGTTTTCAGATGCCAGGGTTTTGGAGCCATCACTGAGTAGTTTGATAATGAGCATTTTGCCGAGATGATATTCTCTAGTTGTGCTGGAAGCTTTTATTCTGTTTTGCAGATCAAAGTAGATGTTCACAGAGGTTTTGTAATCTGCAAATCTGTATTACAGATGATATCAGCCCTTTAACCTTTCCAGTCTCAAAGATATTACTCCTATGTAGGGTAACACAAAGCTGACAGGCTTGTAAATGTTGAGTGAGCATGTACAAATTTTAGGCTGAATTGGAATTTCTTTTTAGCTCTGGTGAAAATAAGTCACTAGAAATAGTCCTTATTTTTCCTTCATTCCAAATAATATTTTGGAGCTGAGGGAGGCTTCATCTTAACAAGTAAGCTATCTGAACAGCAGTTTATTGACCTTCTAGAATAATCAGGATAAGGACCATGAGCCTACAGCCTGTTACCACAAAAGGTGTAAAAATGATGAGGTATTGTGCATTAGCTACTGTTTGCTCACTGATACTGCAGTGGTATCTGGCAACTCTACTCTAGGTCACTCTACTTCATTTGGAGCATCCTAATTGCATTATTCTCATTACTAGCATTCCAATATGGAAGGAAGGTAGATTTTAGGAATTCATTTTTACTGTAACAGTATTTTAAGATGTATGGAGATGTATGTAGGTGTTTTTCAAAGATTATAGTCTTCTATATGTGTTTGTAAATTTGCCCTTATAGACTAAATTTCCTACATGCTTATTTCTTCAAAATGCTGAGAATAAAAATGCTAAACTGATTAAAGCAAAAACGAGTGGCCTACTGGCCTAGCAGTCTGAGGGAGAAACAGTACAGAATGACTGTTAACTTTGCTGGAGACTTTTAATTTTCAGCATCACCTTTCAGATTCAGAAAAACAGTAGCTTGTTCTGCAGTGCTCCTGGACTGAGCTCAACAGTGTGTTGGAATTAAGCAGTGACTTAAGTTAAGAGAGCACAGTTACAGAGGAGAAGCCAGATTAATGGAATCATAGAATAGTTTGGGTTGGAAGGGACCTCAAAAAAGCATCTAGCTTCAACTCTCCTGCCATGGGCAGGGACAACTTCTACTAGACCAGGTTGTTCAGAGCCCCATCCAGCCTGGTCTTGAATATTTTCAGGGATGAGGCATCCACAGCTTCTCTGGACAACTTGTGCCAGTGCCTCACCAATGTCACAGTAAAGAATTTCTACGTAACATTTAATCTAAACTTAATCTCTTCTAGTTTAAATCCATTCTCCCTTTTCCTAATTAATGTGCTTCTCCTTATCCCAGATGCTTCTGAATGTTGAGAGACTTCAGAATTCTGGGAAATTATTTTATTTCAGTAAGAAACTGCAATTGCTTTTTAGTCATTCTGACAAATGATTTTGGTATGCTTTGAAAGTAAGTCTGCCTTAGATCCTCCATAAAAGTTCTAAAATTTATTTGTTAAGGAATATAAAGAGGAAAGAACTTTCACTCTCATGAAAAGAGAATGATAAAACATGGTTTTGGAATGCAAAAAAAAAAAGAATATATTAACATTTATTGAGTGCTTTTATTAGATTATCTGAAAGTGCTGTATAAAATTGTGCTGTGCTTTTTCCAGGTTTCCAGTGATAACTTTATAAGAGCACAGACACAGAAGGAAAGATTTTTAATTCTTCCTTCTATGTGTCTAAATCAAAGCCATTTCTCATACCTGAATGAAACATCAGCTTTATCTTGGATTAATAACTTTAAACAACTTTATCTGCAGCAAAGCTTGTAGCAGCTTGTTTTAGTTATCAAATTCATGTTTCATATTTTTTGTGACTGTTACATCCTTAAGAATGTCTTCAAGTATCATCTGTGCAAGAAATTAGTTATAGGAACAGTCTTGATTCTCTAGATATCCCCATTTCTGGCATTATACTTGAAAAATATCGGCACATACTTCTTATGCCACATATATAAGTGTGTTTCTCTGTGTACTTTCTCCCTGATGTTCAAAAATCAAAGTCTGAAATTATTCCAGAACCCATAAGAGTTACAGTTTTATCAAGGTGAAATCCTGCATAAAGCACAATGACAAAGTCACCTGTCATTTCTGACAGGTAAATCACCCCTGTTTCACTGAGAATGAGGCTCCTTCACATTACCTTACATTTTCCACAGTGTGAAGTGTTCACAGAGACCCTTGACCACAAACCAGTACTGTCATTAGCACTGGTTAACTGGTCATTAGCAGCCTCTAGCCCCAGTTTCAGCTTGCACACTGCTGTCCCACCTGGAATATGAGCTGGTTGGAGTTTCTCTTGGATTTGAGTGAAAAATAGGATTGAATTTCACAAAACACTATTGTAGCGTACATTCATGAATACACTTTTTATTTTGCCTGATATGTGTCCATGTGCTGCCCTAGGACAAATAACAAGCCTGGGCTCAAGTGTTCTACTAAATTGTAATTTTTTTTCATTTGGCAGGTAAAGATTTTTAAACACACAGTGTTTAGCCTGGTTTTTACCTGAATTTTACTCAGTGATTCTACTCTCATCTTTTTGTTCAATTCTTATCTTTTTGTTCACCTAACATCCATTTAGTAAGGGCCATAAATACCATGATGTTTGAAAAATAGATCAGTATTTGCCTGATCCTAACAAAACCTCTGAGCAAGAACTTTAGGCTAAATTTAATGACCGTTTCTAATGTGATGGAATTACAAGCCTAGTATTTTATTTCCTGGCACTAGGAAATAACTAAATATATAATATTATATATAATATTTGTATTAATATATTTATATTGTTAAATATAATAATTAAATATTATATATAATGATTTTATAATAAATAAATAAAATAAATAATAATTTTAGGAAAATTAACTTTCTTCCCCAAATGGAAACTAATCATATGGTTGTATTTTGAACTAGATAAATGTATAACAAGAAGCTGAAAGGGTAAATTCAAGCAGGACTGAAGGTTTTCTACTACAGCTTCTTTAGTGCACCTGTTCTAGTCACTCTAGGACTGTCCAAACTAATTTTGGCTTTTGCTATTTTAAGCCCTTGCGGGACACTAAAGTCTTACTTGTGATATTTGTCTAAAAGCATTAAATGTTTATTTCATAGGTGTCTCCAAAACAGGTGGTAGTTCATTGCATAATAACTGTGTGCTTCACAAATATTGTTTGATCATTTTTTAGTGTATCAGGAAATCCTGCTTTGGGCTGAAAGGTATAGTTATCAGTTATTATAGTGAAACATAATGCACATAGCAGGCCGAAGAATATGAGCTTTACTTCTTTGTATAAAGAGATATCATTATGATATTTCATTATCATAAGGAGATAACATATTTTTCTATGATCTTCATGTGAACTCAACAGCCCAGTTCTTAAGGTGTCACTTGCATCTGTTTTGTAGGTGAGACTTGTTGGTTCAGAGCATAGCCCCTGGGGGTTTTAGCCTAATTTACCTAATGTTATTGTGGTGAGATTGTTATACCTAAGCTGACTGGCAGATGCATCAAAAGAGAAGTCTCCTTCCCCTCCAACAAGCTTAATTACCTGAGACTGTGCACTAATGATACCGAGCTGCCATTAGAGCTGCAGTCCCAATTGGGCAGTCAGCAAAAATCTGTCTTGCACCCACCAGGATGCTGTTCCATGATGGATTTCAGGTAATTAACAAGTTCTTGGCTCCTGTGAAGACACCATAGGTTCCAATTTTTTTTTTTTTTTTCAGTTACAGTAAATCAGTGTGATCTTCATAGATGTTATTTTCAAATACACAAAGTCCTAGATGGCCAAATCCCGTTTTAATGGTACTTGGCAATGATCTTCACAGCTCCTTGCAATTCCTGGTGCAGTATAACTAAAATCTTCAGGTGGGATTCCAGCCTATAAAGGAGCCATTGACCTGATTTGAATCACATGAGCAGTCCCTATTAGAATCATAAGTTTATGGAACCATAGAGTGTTTGGGTTGGAAGGAACGTTTAAGGACCGTCTGGTTCCAACCCCTGTGCCATGGGCAGAGACACCTTCCACTAGACCAGGTTGCTCAAAAGCCCTTCCAACACTTCCAGTCATGGGGCAACCACAGCCTTTCTGGGCAACCTGTTCCAGTGCCTAACACCAAAAAGAAAGATGATGAACCACATCTTCGTGGAAATTAATAGTGTAATCAAATCACACTTCTGTAGAGAGCAAGGCTGCTCACAGTGCTGTGGTAGCCATATCTGGAGCTATGCTTTCATTTTATGCCTGTTCTCTGCCCCCAAGTGTCTCGTATCCTTTGGCACATGGTGAGTCACTTCCACTAAGGAGGAAGGAACATGGTTCCACTTCTGTTCTGTGACCTGATGGTTGAAACATACCACTAGTAAGTGGGAGCTTGTTATTCAAAATCGCTCTTTGACTAAGGTGTCATTAAACCTGGTCTTCAATTTCCTAGTGAATATTTTAGACATTCCACCATTAAGCAAAATGTGGGTGCTACTGCCAATACCATTACCCCTGTGGCATAATTTAATTGGCATTCTGATAATCTGAATTACTGTTTGAACTTGAACACGTGCTTCTCAGCATGTGAGCAGACACCTCTGAGTTTTCTCAAAGGGAACTTGATGGCTGTTATGGGTAGAGGTGCTGATGAGGTATAGGCTCACTAGAGATTTAAGCAGTACCTGACATATTTTGTGATTTAACATCTGGCCTGCCATCTGAACTACTGTGTAAAGGTGTGTTCTGACAGAAGGTGCTCAGTGAGACTGTTTCAGGAGTCCATGTGATATAATAATGACACAAGTACTATTCCATAGCTTCCCACTTACACTGTTGCAGGAAATTACAAATAGCAAGTTCTTACACCTTAGGGTTCCAGAAATTACATAGCTGATGTTAGCATTATGTTGTCATGAAGCATAATGAACTTCTCCAAGGCATGCCTCATGTGAAAAGTGAAAACACTGTATCATTTCTCATTCAATATATACCTTCTTATGCAAGCCAGTGATTCTTGTGTAGCTCACAAGATTTCTGCACAGATTCTTGTGTAGCTCACAAGTTTTCTGCACAGATTTTCTAGTGGGCTTCGTGATTTGTGATTTAGGAAGGTCTTTTCCAAATGAAAAGTCTCTCTGTGCTTACAGTGCAAATGTAAAACAAAAGGGTATTAAAATCTTTGTAAAATCATGTTGTAATAAACCAAATATGTTAAGGGCAGAAGAGAATTGAGAATTTTCATCTGTTGTGACATATTTTCAAGTTGATCATTAGAAAGCATCCATTTAAAAAATAAAAAATATCCAAAATTGCTAAAAATAATTAAAAACTGTTCTCTGGCTTCACAGAAATACTAAAATTGTGTAATGATTTAAACTTTATAACCAATTTTAGCTCTAGCTAGAGATGGAAGGAGTTTTTTGACTTTTCAATTCTTCAGTACATAGGTCTCTAAGATAAGTGTCTGAGTAAATCAAAACAAGTTTAATTTTGCAGCTGCAAAATGCATTTTAGTCTGTAATGGAAACAGGTTTGTTAGTGCAATGGTAAGTAAATTTTCTTTTCTATTTGGGTTATCAAAGAAGTGTATTCTTTTCATAAAGCATCTTTGTTATGTCTGTTTTGAAATGGGTTGGAACTGAAAAAGGAGCCCTCTGTAAGGATGAAGTGCAGCACTCTGGCTTCCCTGAAGTAGTTCACATTCTTTGTTTTGCTTTATTTTAAGCTGACATTGTTTTTGTGTTGATGGGTTTGTTTTCATTTGTTGATGCAGTTGTATTTGTCAGGTGGTTTAATCTCAGTGTGATTAGGAACAGAGAAGTAATGTACTCTCACCTGTATTTATCCAGCTCATTTTCACACAGATGATATTTATCTCACCTGAATATCAAGGGCAGTGGCTGTGTTTCAGCAGCAGGGTCTGTTTCCTTCAGAGCAAGGTCAAAACCTATAGCAATTGGGAAGTCGGGTCTTGTTCATTGCTGTGCCTGTGTCTAATATCTTTAATATTAATTCTAATATCTTTATTTTATTTTTCAGGGCCCTAACTCAGTCATGATCGCCCTGGTAATGCTGTTGAATATTGGTTTAGCCATTCTTTTTGTCCATTTTCTAACTTGATTGGAATTAGGAAAGGTAAGAAAGGTCTCGCTTTCATATAAAATCACCATATCCACCCCACCTTAAATAATAAAGATTTAATTTCTTCACATACTTTTAATGTTCCCCACTTTAATTTTAGCTATGCCTGAATGTGATTCAACATAGTTATTTAATATTGTAACTGTTTTGACCCTTCAGTGAAGTCATGACAACTAGTGGTGTTAGCCCACAGTTCTCTGCAGTTGTGTCATCAGCCTTTTAAATGGCACCTGTCATACTCAGACACAGGGAAGGAGGCTTGGAATTAGGATGGGACGCGAGAGAGATGAAACTTGGAAAATTCAGCCCGGGGCCCAGATCAGTTTCTCTGCTGGTGGCTCGTGGCTTTGGGGTCCTCTGAAAGCTGAAGCAAGCAGCCATGTTGGAAAACAAACAAAATAATCTGCTGAAGCAGCCCCGCCAGTGGAGCGCGTTGGCTTGTCCATCTGTTCCAGCAGAGTGTGACTAAACTGGAAATGTACGGAGCTGCACTTTTTGTTGATGGAAGTTAACAGCTGCCTTACTATTTTACCGTCTGATGTTTTTAGTGGGGAGATGGGAAAACGACTGCCAGAGGAATGTGGTCAGAGGATTCTGTTGCTGTGGAAGTGATTCCAGCGTTCACTCCTATCTCATTAGAAGAAATAGTTAGCAACATCAGTCACCAGTCTTATTCCATTACCTGCTGCTTTTAACATCTCCTGCAGTGTTCTGGGAGATCGAATTTCATTTGCCTGTGCATGATTCTGTTCATTTGTTGTTTATGAAATCTGATGTATAGCCATAAGTAGTGTTTAGTCCAACCTGGAGAAAGCTACCAGTTCTGCCTAGCAGCCGAAGCCGAAAATCAAATACGTTTTCCTAGTCCAGGGGTAAAATTCTTAAATTCATTTTCTTAAACCTGAAGAGTCATTTTGCATGAAGGTTCAGTAAATAATACACCATTACTGCAAAACTTAAAGATACTGCTATCTTCCTTAAAATGCTCAAATACTTATGCCGATACCAAGCAAAATTTTTCATAATTCAAAAAAAAAAGAATCCTACATTGGTATAAGCACATTCTAAACAAGAAATAGAATATCAAAATAATCCAAGAAAGGTGAGATGTGGGGTTTGCATGTTGACTTCTTCTTTCTTTTTTTCTTAATTCTGGTGCTGTGGTAATTGGTGATTTGAGTTATTATGTTGCAACACTGAAGTATTTTGACAGCAGTTGAAATAAAGTCTTGTCTGGGTGCACATTAATGCCAATGACAGTTAGCTAATGCTCATAATAAATCATAACTTTAAAATGGTAGATTTGTGTTGAATACATTCAGGTAGAGCATTTAAAAATGTTAAGTGATTGTTTATCGATTTGATGCCTTCAGTGTCTTTAAAGTCCTTTTTTAATTTTACCTCAGCATTAAAAAAGCCTCAAAATTTTTCATTTGGAAAGTTTGTCTTAAGTAGTTTCATAGCCCTTTGTTCAAACAATGTGATCACGTTTCTTTTTATGTGCCATTATACTGTAATTATTGTACCCTATATTAATCAAATGCATGCTTATTTATTAAAGATATGTGGTGTGATCATTTGGCAAGCAAACATTTTAATTTAAAGCTGCAAAAAACAAAGGGCTTCTATTACAGTTTATTTTATCTCTATTAGAGAATCTTTCATACAGTATAGTTTTTGAACCTGTTTGTAAACTTCCTAAGTTTTTGCATGGTTTAATGGGCAACATTCTTACAAAATACATTAGCTATTTTTTGATGCAGCATAGTAAAGTACCGTAGGTATGGACTGAATGTTGTGCAGCGAAGCAGCTCCGAGCAGGGCAGTAACACCCTGGTGTTTTTTACAGAAGTATGTTGAGAATCCTGTGTTTTGGCCAGTGTGGATAAAGAAGAAAGCAGAAAGAGAGCAAATGAAAATAAAACTTGTATATTTATTTTTAAAGAAAATAAAACAACAAAGTTTAAATTGTGTTTTAAATTTAGGAAAGTAATTTTTAAATAAGAACAAAATTTTAAAAGTTACTGTGTAAGCCTTGAATTAATGGATGAAATGTTCCATCCCACTGTTAAATCACCCCCTGTCTCCTTACGTGGAGAGGTAATTTTGTAACTGACGTATTTAATTCATATTAAATGTTTATTTAAAATACTTTATGCTCTGGAAATAATGGGTAACAAAGCTTATGAAAAATGTTTATAAATTTAAGTAAGCATGTTAGTACCATTTATAAATATGTATGATTTATAAGCTTTTTTAAAACAAAGCTCAAACAAATTGTTGGTATTTTTCTAAAATGTGCACAGTTGTATTTTACATGAAAGGCTATTTATAATTGGTTGTTATACTGTACACTACATTTTGGACAGCACAATGAAGCCTGCCAATGTACTTAAAAATGTCATTTTGTCTATTTAAAGTTTCTTGCTGTCAAAGAATGAACTCTTTATCTATGAGTTTCTCTATTTATAATTCTTGACCCAAAATGTACAATGTACAGTTTTCACAACTGTATTTGCTCTAATAAAAATAAGTTGGTTATTAATAGAGTTTCAGACTACTTTTTCCTGTTTATTAATTACTTTGTTCACTCTTTGGAAGCAATTTTTTCTAACTAATCAAATAAACAGGAGTGAAGCAGAAAAAATGGGTGAAATTCTAGTCCCTTTGATATAATTGTGAGTTACTGTTTTCAAAAAAAGTGATTCTGGGAAACAACTAAAAATAAATTAAACCAAAAAAAGTCAAGCTTCCCTTTGTGTCTTCTTTTATCTTCAATACAGGATTTTGTGTCTTTATAAGTGTAGTATCTTAAATACACTCCCACTAAAAGATGGTTTGATCAATTCTGTTTTAATTTGTGAGTGACTGGTCCATTAACAGCTGCTCTTGTAGGGGGATTAATTTTTTTGGGCCTCACTACTCCTCAGGATCTTCATAGGTTCAAAATCAATATGAAGTTTGTGAGCCAATATTTACACAGAGAAGATTTGCCCTTTGTCTTAAAGCTACAATTTTTGCTGAACTACTCAATCAGCTGCAAATTTTATTTTCCATGATTCCAGTTCATACTAGTAGCCAGCTGTACTGAAATCCTAATTTTTAGTTGAAGAGGAGAGCAATTTTTATTAGTAGCTCCTATTTAATGGAAATATATTTTTAGGAAGTAGTCATTACTGTCTTGTTCTTTGAAGCAATTCTACAAGCCTGAAGCTTAACTTTAAAAATTTTTATTTTCTGCACAATACCTGTTCCCTAAAAAAAATCTTTGGCTCTTTAAGGAGAGAAAAATACAATCTCAAGAAAAATGAATAGAAATAACTTTAATGCCAAAAATGTTTAAAGTCAACTTCGGTGAAATTATTATTTTCTGACATTTGTGATCCACTGTGTATATGTTCAGAAATAAAAGTAAAGTGTCCATGAAATATTTCTTAAGGTGTATGAATGTGATAATATACTCAGGCATATAAAAACGTGAACAGCAACAAGCAAAAGATGTGCATGGAAATAGAAGAAGAAAGTTCTCATAATTTTCAAGTCATTTCCCATCTGAGATGATTTTACCAGTGGTTTATATTGCAAATGGTGTTATGTGGCCACACATCTGCTGTGCCCAAAGAAAACAAACCTATGGGCACACAGTACAACTTAGTGCTTCAACATTTGCCCCAGCATGAAAAATTGCACCCCACTTCCAGCAAGGAAAGCTTTTCTCAGGCAAAGTACTGTGTTCTCCTGGCACAGTTGGGTGTTTGCCCACAGGTGCCAGTGAGCAGTGAGCTCTGTCACCTCGAATCTGGGGCCTGGCTTCTTGGACAGCTCCATTTATCCAGTTGAACCATATGTACAGTGCACACAGACAGCAAGTGAGCAAGGGTGAGGGGCTGTAGGCTGAAGGAAAAAAGAGAATCTGTCATAGCTTTTAAGGCCTTTCTTTACTTAGTGTGTGTGTGTATATATATATGTATTTATATATATATTAGTTTGCCTTTCCATCAGAAAAGCAATAAGGAATGTGTAGAGCTCCAGAGGAATTGCTGGCATTTGCTTTCCAAAAAGAGGGGTTCATTTTAAAAGTAGAAATTTTGAGACATGGCTACAGCTCGCCTTTCAGCTATGAACAAACATTTAAAAAATCACAAATGCAGCCTAGTGCTGACTTTAAAAGAAGCAAACACCTCTTTACGAGAGTTAAATTAAAAACCTTGAAATACTTATTTACATGACTTTTAATGATGTTCTGTGATTACATATTTATTAAATACTCTGTTAAGATACACAATATGAAAAGATTCTGACAATAACATAGATGCAAGGATAAAAGCCTGGAGAATTCAGCACATGCTAAGCCTCACTACCAGTCTTAGTTGTTATTAATAAAACATGGTTGTGAATTGTATCTGAATGGTTTTACTCATAGCTCATTTGAACTGTTTAGTCAGGGGAGACGGTTCTACAGGCCATTCTCCTATGGAAATGTAATTCAGTAAACAAAGCAAATTAAGAGAAGGGAGATTAAATAAGCCTTTCAAATTAAGTAGTCTTCTCATTCTCTCATTTAATATTCACAGGAACAGCCAAAAGAGAAATTATGTTAAGTCTGAACAAGAAGCTGTGTATGCCAGCATGCTAAGCTGAGCCATGCACAGTATCCGTCTCCATTTTTTTCCTACTCTTCAAAGAAACTGCAAACTAAGAAACATTACACCTCCCACCATTGTAGGAGGTAAATACAATTTCCATACTCAACATTTTTAAGAAAAACAGTCTATAATGTCTGTGGCTATAAACTAGAAGGAAATAAGCCACTTCCTCTATCTGAACAGTTTATGTTGTGACCGTGACTGTAACAGCAGAACAAATTCCTCACCCCCCTAAAACCAATAGCAAAAATAAAGCTGGTAGCAGAAATTGATAACAATCTCTCATGTTTCTTCCTTTTATTTGCTACAAAGAGGAGATGGGGGGAGAACAGGGAACAGACAGCTTTTTTTAACTCGATAATCTAAATTTCATCATGCCAGTATGTGCTTGCTTCAGCTAATGCTTTTCACAATCTGTTGGGACTGGTTATCTAGGAGATTTTAGGTACAAACTGGCAGTATATTGAATGTCATTTCTTCAAGAGGGTTTTGAGTTTTTCTCAGTAATGAAAAAATACCAAGATTTCCCTTACCACCAGTGAAAATGGGTTTGGTAGTACTGTCACTGTACCATCACTGTTTTTCTAATTGTGTTCTGTCCTTCACTGCCCACCCACCTCCCAGTTCTGACAAATTCAACTTAATCAGCTTTACCTTGCATGTCAACATAGCCCCGAGACTTCAGCCACTCGCTCCAGAAATGTGTGTTTTCTGTGGGCCACTTGTTCAGTGTTTTCAGCTCTCTGTGGCTCTGCAACTGTGTCATATCACAGTTTCCATGGGGTCCATTCTCTGCATACTGTCAATGCTGGTTTATGCAACTGTATTATAATTTCAAATCTACTCTCATTGTCTCCAGTGTCAGGACAGTGATTTAAATACAGTGTGTGGGAACTGAAAAGAAAAATACTGAAAGTGATGCCATACACAGAGATTTCTGATGCCTCTTCGGAATTCGTAGAAACCAGGGTAATGCTGATATTATTAGGAAAAAAATCTGGTATCAGCTGGGTTAGGAACTCCTCTACAAATTCCCACAGTAAGATTGGAGTAAGGAAAAAAGATTGGCCATGCAACTGAAGCTGATTCTCAAATCAGAAGAGCAAGAAGTCTGAGGGTTGTGATTTCCTGGGACAGTGCAGTGGGATGATTTCTGGACCTGATATAGATATATATGGATTGTTGGAGAGAACAAAATACATCCTCTATTGGAAATCTGGGGTTGCTCTCCTGCCTGAGCTTCCGTATGTCTTCCTCCATGTCTTACACTGTTTAATCAGGCAGCTCTGCAGAAGTTGGGTTACATATATTTAGACAAGGACTAGATTTTATGTTCATAAGTGCCTTCAATACTAATTAAGTAAAGAGCAATAAGTGATAGGTGAATCATAGGCTTTAAGCCATGAGCTTTGAGCTCTGCTTTTTTTATTGATTTCTTCAAACTGGAAGAAAATACAGAATAGAGTCAAAGAGTAGAATTTCAGATGTTGTCTTTCAAAATAATAGGTATGTTAATCCACGATGGTGGATTCATTCCTGAATTTGAGATCATACATTAATTTGAGAAAGAGATCTGTCTTTGCATCTGGTTCACTGAATCAGACAGAGACACTGTATTAGACCACAAAACACAGATACTGACCAAGAATTATGATAATGGCTGCCTACATTTGATGCCTTAAGTTCTAACTTTCATATTTCTCAGATTCTGTGCTGCCTATGTAGCTGTGAGCTTCATATTAAGTGTCAGTAAGCTCTCTTCACAGGGTAGTCAGACAAAACAATCCTTTTCCAGCTTGAGACCAAGGACAACAGTTAAGAGCTTCGGGTCCGAAAGTATAAACAATGAAGAACTGAGGGGAGCAAACAAGAAGGATGGGACTTCATAAAGTGAAACTGCAATTGGACAACTAACCCCGATATGAAAATGGGCTAAAACTTATAAAAGTGTGAGACCCTGTGACCAGTTGTCCATTTTGTGACCATTTTGGGTTCATCTTGGGTGTAACCCTGGCTGGGCTCTTGTACTGCCCAAGGTGTATCCATTGAGGCCTTCTAATAAATACCTGCTTTATTCTTTAGCTCTGTCTAGCTTCTGTTCCAGGTCAGCCTTCTCAGGCCACCATATTTACGTTTCTTCATCTACACATAATGATCTAAATTTAAACATTTCCCAACTTCTGAACACCCCATGGTTAGTATTCAGAGAGATTTTGGGAAAGGGGGAAATCAGATATTACACTGAAAATTACAGTCCATGAAATAGTTAAATCTGGCTTACAAAATGTGCCAAAAGTTGAAAGCATTTAGATCTGGGTTTTGAATCAGTCGTTGGAGCTACAGGCTCTGATTTTGGGATTTCAGTCAGAATCCAAATCTGGATCTGATTCCTAGGGCATATAAGTGAAGTTCTTGAACCAGGAGTGCTGTTAAGGAAGGGGCTGGAGGGAGAGGGAGTTACTTAAAATCAGGCTGCTGTAACGCTGGGTTAATTAAGCCATTACATTCTGTACTTTTGGAACAGTGTCATTAACTTTATTTAACATAGCGATTTGACTGTATTCAGGACGTGTTCTGCAGAATGCCTCAGAAAGCATCATCAGTCAAGGTAATGGTGCTTAATTACTTACCCAGTTTTAGCTGTAAAGTACTTTTATCATGTAATACCACCAAGTCTTTAAAAATATTGTAAGCTGCCTTCCATTTAATTATGACAGCTCAGTTCCAGATTTTGTTTAGGCCACTGACGAGAAAGTCACTAAAGGATGGGATCGGCTACCATGGAAACAGTGAAGACAGAAGAGCACCAGCAGCATTTCACAGGGGCTAGGACTAAAAAAGACATTCTGCAAAGAGAAGGTAATTGAAAGACATTTACATCACAGCGGATGGCTTCCATGAATTCCTGCCATTCCAAGACAACACATTCCTGGCATAGGCTGCAACAAGCCTCCACATGCACCAATGATACACTTCAGAACAGGCATTGTCAGAAAGATTGGGAATTAATCTTTAGGAGCAAGGAGGTACAGACATGTTGAAATCTAAAGCAGAAGAAAGAGGGAAAGCATGGGGAAAAGGAAGAAAGGGGAAAGGAGGAGCTATGAGGAACCTATATCTGTTAAAAGGGAGGGGAAGAGATTGTTTATAGGCAAAAAATACAGGAAATACAGGCAAAAAATACAAAAGGAAATGGAAAATATTGGACCCAGAAGAAGGTGGCATTTGTTAGATGGGAATATGAATGGGATAGAAGACTGAGAAGTCACCATCCTCAGCACACTCAAACAGCTGCTCTAGAAAGCTGCTTTCCAAGCCCACGGGGATTAAGAAAAAAACTGGTGGACTTAAGTTGCATGAAAATTGCGATCCAAGTTAAGCATAAAGAAAAATTCTCCAGTTGTAAGAATAATATCTTTGAATTATATTGCCACAGTAATGTGAATATTTATTTAATGTTTACTCTGAACAAGATTACAGATTGAAAGATTGCTGAATGTCCGTTAATGGCCTATTTTCTGTGATTCTGTGATGATTATTATGGAATGTGAAAATTAGACAGAGGTGTGGTGGGAAGGAACTGGGGGACAAGAGAATGAGTTGTTCTTTACTTACAGAAAAAACTTAAATGAGAGTGTACTGCAGGAATAAAGTAGGAGGATGTTTGGACAAGGCAGATGGGAGGAACAAGAAAACGTGAGCCATGGAGAGTGAAATGTCGGGGTTGACAGAAGGCACGCAAGAGCAAAGGGAATAAATGGGCAAAGCCCACAAATGCAGGGTTGCAATGCAGGAAGGAATACAAATAGGAAGTGGGCTGGGAAGCCTTAGGCAGTCCTGCAAGAACAGCACACTGAAGCACAGCAAAAACAGCTTAGGAGACAAAGATGTAAAGCAAGAGCAAGGAAGCATCAGGTGTTCAGCATCACCACAGGTGTCCATCTTTGTCATTTTCTCAGCTGAAGGTACTCAGTGGACTTCGATAAAATTTTTAAATTGTGGGAATAACTGAAGTTATCAGGAAGCCTCCTTTTAATAATGAAATGTTCAGGGAAACATCTGTGTCCGAAATCTGCAAAAAACAACAGCTTGCTGTTACAGCAGGCTAGCTTGAGTTCCACTGAAAAGAGTCAGTTATGTAGACATGGTAGCAGTGCATTTTATTAACTCCTTGTGTAAAATTTGGTAAAAAAATGGTAGCATTTTTTTAACTCCTTGTGTAAAATTTCTCCAAGGAGAGTACTTTTTACAATGGGAGTTTCCTGCTCTTCATAAAGATGTTATAAAGCAAACAAAAAATTTTACCACTGTATAATCATACTAGCTATTTGAAAAGAACCTTAATGTGAATCTGCAGGTTTATGTCTCTGAACATCTCAGACTTCAGTGATCTCAGACTACAGAAATGTTGTTGATATTTACAGTGATTCGCTGCTATACCAAATGTTGCATTTGCTCTATAGACTGTGGTGTTGTGAGTCACACCAATTACGTAACATTTGGAAATACATTCAGTCATCTGCTTGCTACAGAAATATTGCTAACAGATTCTTCACTCCCTTTCATCTCTACAGTCTTTATCACCCTTGTTAAATGTTATTTTCATGCAACTTCCTCAAGGGGAGATGACTCAGTGAGAGAGTAAACTATAATGCTCCATTGACACCAGTGGCCATATGTGCTGGTAATCAGGTGCTGCCATCCCCTCCTCCTTGACACAGCTAGCAGTTGCATTGGGGTTTAATTGTATCCAGAGTGCTATTCCTTACTACATACTAGTGCAAATGTCACCAGGAACAGGGTGAGAACATAACCAGTGAGAGGCACAATCAGTAATGCAGCCCTCCTTCCAAACAAATAACAGTTCCCCAAAGCAGCAGCATTGCCTCCTGACCACACACCTTTTGGCTTGTCTCCTGCCTGACCATGCTGAGAGGAAAGCTGGGCTTTTCCCTAAAGGTGAACAAATGTAGGGTCAAGGACAACTTGTAGCCACAGACCCCTTCTAGTAAACCAGACTTCACTCAATCTCCTCTGATTACCTGAGTGCTAATTAGTTTATTCCAGGTCCTCAAAAGCCTGTGTGGGCACCTGCAACCTTTGTGAATTTAGGGCTTAATGCAAGCCCCACTTCTTTCATGGAAGGTGGTCTCAGGTGGCAGGAGGCTGGAGTTTGTTGGGGTTTTTGCATGCACACACGTGCGTGCTCTTGTTGTTGTCTGGTGTCGATCCTCCTCAGGCAAGAAGCAGCAGTTCTGTTTTCTGCCAGTAATTGGTCATTTCTCCCCTTCAAGCAGCCTGAAGGCCACAGAGACATTTCAGAGATTCAGTACAGACATGTGAACTTCATCCTTTACCCTGGAGACTGAGCGCTTCTGTAGTCCACTGCTGCCAGATTGGTCAAAATACAGGATGCAAAGAGCATATAGACAGCTGTAAATTCTACCATTAGTGCTTCTGGCCACTTGTACAAACGTCTTTTTAAATTATTTTAAGCATCAGGGCAGGTTCTTTGGTTGCATAAATTGCAGGTCTTCAGGGATTGGCATAAAAAATGTCAATCACAGGCTTTGGCTGCCAGAAATAGGGACTGCTAAGTGTTCAGATAGGTGAGATGTCATCTTGTGAAGGAAAAAAGCAGAAAGAAAAATATTTTCAATTCACCTTATGACTAGTAGCTAATTGGCTGACATTTCAAAACCCTGTGTTCACACATCTCACATTCTTCACACTAAATAAGAGAGACTGAAAACACTGAAGAAAATGTATTTTCAGGCATAGGAAGAAGCATCACTTGAATTTATTTTGGATGAAAGTGAAAAGTGCTTTTTGGTCATGTTTATGAGTCCAAGAACCTCACAGCCCATTTGTGTGCAGTGGTATTATGTACACAGGGGCCGAGCCTGCGTCTCTAGGCTGGCGAGACGGGCTGCACACAAACACCCTGCTGAGGACACCCTCTGTGTGGGTACAAGGCTTCTTTCAGTTCACTCTTTGGACAGCATTCCAGCTGCCAGCCAGCTGTGGGTGCAAGCTTTAGGGCAGAGGACTGGTGATGTGACCTACAGCTGGGAAGCTGGAGCACCCTGGACTGGGGCAGAGGCCGCCTGACACCTCCACTTGCCCCAGCAGCCCTGGGTCTGGAGCACTCCCTGTGTCCTGGAGAGGGCAGTGGTGAATGATGGTGCCAACAGGAGACCTGCACTCGTGCCTGGCTCCTACAGCCCCCCAGAGCTCGGTGCTTGCAGCAGCGTGCCATTAATGGTTTGAATGTCACAGCAGGAACCAGTTGTTGCATCTAGGCACCTACGGGGTATTTTCGGTATTCCAGATATGCCTCTGTCAAAGCCCTCTTGAACTACTGTGAAAATACTGGTGGCAGAGTAAAATAAATTGGAAGGAGAGCATAAAAAGTCACCACTTGGAAGACAAAAACAGAAACAAGAGGCGCTTCCGTCCTTACAGTTCATGCACGTGACTCAGGGATAAGGCTGGCAGCCAAAACTGCCCGATTGTGCCTATCAAGTGTCCCTGTGTTGGGAGGGAATGTCCTGAGGAGCTGGCTGGCCACTGACATTTGGAAAATGAATGAATTGTGCTTGCCAGGTGCTTGAGGACAACATTTGGCATGAAATAGCTGGCATGACATGAGTTTGCAGGCGGTGTTTTATTTCCTATTCTTCTAGACCTTCCCATTGTATCAAGAGACTAAACAGGAACCCATTTCAGAGGGCATCAAATATTCCAAGGGGATGGTTACAGATATATTTGCAATATATTAATTTTATTAAGATATTTAACTAGAGTAGGATTGCATTTAGAATATTACCCCAAATAATAACAGCATTGGAGACCTGAAATGGATCTGGAATGCATGCTGTGGAGACACTGGGAAAATCTGGGAAAAGTCAAGGTAAGAAAATGTGAAAATAACTGTTATTTCCAGAATTTATGAAAAAGGTGAATGAATTTTGCAGACCTGAGATACCACTGCTGTTTATAGACCTGCTTTACCTAGGAACAGGGTAAGCCTTGCTCTCTGCCATCCTTACCTTCTCCCTTTTGTGTTTTGTTTTGTTTTGTTTTGTTTTTAATGCCACTCCAGCTAACTTTAATACTTACCATAGCAGAGGTAATCAAAGTCAAGCACAGATCAGCTTCAAGAACAACCTTTGAATCTTTAGTGGTCTGTGTGAATTGTAGAAGACACTTTGTTCCTGGAAGCCACAGGTGCTGCCTGTGGCACATCTACAGTAGAGAGACCATTTTAACCTATCTTTGTTGCATTACTCAAATCACATAAGATAGAAAGTTAATATGCTAAGTCAGTGGTAATGGTGATTAATCTGTCTTTTATAAACTGCAGGAAATTCAATGGCAATTAACAAAGTTGCTGTATAGCTGGAGAGGAGCTTTTATAAGCTGATTTGCTTTCTTACAAGCAAAATTACTTGGTTTGAAAGTACTTGACTGGCAACTTTAGATGAATAATGCAAGTAGAAAAGCCAGGCCAGAAACATGAGCTACCTCTTTCCTCCTGACATGCTAAGGTTTGCCTGTCTCACCTGAGTTTTTCCATATTCCTCAGAGATTCATACAATTTTGCCCTTTGGTCTTTAAAACAAAGGGGAATCAGCAGTCCAAATTGTAGTATTTTATTAATGAACATGTAAGAGTTTACACTGATTTTCCTTTTTAATGCTGCGAAGCAAATTTCAGTCAGGACATGGGTACAAAATGTGCTGCACTGTCACAGCTCCAAAGAGAGGCAGCAGAAGGGTTCCATAGTGAACATTCACACCATTCAGCCCAGGAGACTTTAAAGTCCTAAATTGTCATCCTGCTTTCAAATTAGTGATTTAAAATTTACAAATGGTAGTCTTAACCTTAGCCTTTCCTTCTTCTCCCTCTGGCTCACCAGTAAATCTCTGATATGTATTAAAATGTCTGTTTACTGTTTGTTTAAGGACAGAGAGGGGCTGCATGTTGTTTCTCTTTGGCTTCACATACACAATTCTTGTCAGGATTGTATGACTTCAAAATGAGTACCACCCACTGGAAAAGTTCAGTCACACCAACACATTAGGTGATTTGCCTTCTCCCACTGACACCTTTACTGTTTTCACCAGGAAGAATAGGAAATTTAGGAAGCTTTTATACCATGTAAACAAAATCAGAATATCACAAGCACATAAATAATTACTTGGAATCTAATAAAAAGATAGGTGATGATTTATTACGTTAATTTAATTGCATTAAGGATGTAATTAATATCTGCTTAATTGTAGAGTTGCTGTTACAAGTGAATAACTAAACATTCATCCAAATGCAGGAATGCTGTCTTTTCAGGAGGAAGGAACATTTGCAGGACAATCTTCAGCTTCTTCTCAATCAAGATGAAACAATGAAATAAAATTAATCTTTTTTTTTTTTACTACCTTTGTAAAATAAATCCTTCATAAATCTGCTGCTAAACATTCAGCAAAATTCAAATAAAGCTTTGCAGAACCCGAGACTGGGCAAATATAGGATTTTTAGGCTTGGGAGGGATCTCTAGAGGTCATCTAGTCCAACCCCCCTGCCAAGGCAGGGTTACCTAAAACAGCTGACACAGAAATGTGTCCAGGTGGGTTTTGAATGTCTCCAGACAGGGAGACTCCACAACTTCCTTGAGCAGCCTGTCCCAGTGCTCTGCCACCCTCAATGTAAAGAAGTTCTCCCTCATTGAGGTGAAATTTCTTGTGTTTTAGTTTATGGCCATTGGTCCTCATCCTGTCACTGGATATCACTGACAAGAATCTGACACCATCCTCTTCTCACCCACCTTTGAGGTATTTGTATGTATTGATGAGATCCCCTCTCAGTGTTCTCTTCTCCAGACTAAGGAGGCCCAGCTCCTGCAGGCTGTCCTCGTAAGAGAGATGCTCCAGCCTCCTTTTGGCCTCTGCTGCACCCCCTCCAGTAGCTCCCTGTCTTTCTTCTACTTTTCATAACACTGTGGTAAATTTTGGAATGCTCATCCTTGACATAGAAACTGAAGTCTTCTGCTAACAAATTTGAGACAGCATTTGCAAAGGGACCTGCACTTCACTGAGAGGAGAGAGATGTGAGTTTTTGTCACCTGTACCAGACCTGCAGTAATTGGTAGTCGAGGTGCAATGCCGCCCCAGCACTCAGAGCACCGGAGTTTGCGCAGCATATCCCACACTCAGGAGCACTCTGTGCTTGCAGCTTCCATCCTGGCACTTGGAGTCACTCTGTGAGCCGTGCCACCTGCCCTGAAGCCGAGCCAAGAGCCTACTGCTTCCAGCACTCAGAGGACAGTAACAGAACAAGCCCATCCAAGCAATGGAACCAAAGGGTTCAGTGACCTCCATGGAGGGAAGGGGGCACAATGGGCAGCTTTGTCAGCAGCTAAGATCAGCAGCTGTGACACCAACCAAAACTGCATTAAATCCTTGCCCTAAAGGTCTGACACCAGAACTACTCTGCCTCCATCCTGTGAGGGGCTGTCCCTGCCATCCATGGCAGTCGAAGGGGAGATCCCATCACACACACAGCTGTGCTTTAGCCTTTAAATGGAGACTTCATGCTGAGACTCCCCCCAGCTGAGACAAAAAAGCTAAAAGCTATCGAAACCAAACTTCAGACCCTTCCCTTCAGTCACTCATAGGACCTCCTGACCAGAGCTCCCTGCCAGCATGGCCAGAGGGCACTGGGTGTGTCTGCTCCGTGGTTCCATTTGCTGATAGTTGTGTGCTTTCATGGTCATGTTGCTGAGACTTTCAAGTTTATTTCATCTAGCCAGTGCTCATCTATTTTCCACAGTATTTTGAAACTGCCTGGCATCAGAATTCTTGCTATTTATAGTTTTACGTGCAACTTAATATTTACTTCAACCTCCAATAGGGTTGCTTATTGTAAATGTCAAGGGATTATGTACTATGGCAAATTAATTAGTTATGTAATTATTCTCTTTTTAGGGAGGAGAGACTGTTAATACTTGTTGGATTACTTGAGCATTATGAACCCTTTGAAGTTCTTCAGCATTTTTGAATCTTTATTGCAGGACTTGCAACTTTAAAGCAACAGTGCAAATAATATCCCAGAGCTCAGGCATAAAGAGAATTATTTTGTTTAACTCAGGTATTAACAGTACTTTGTCTCAAATGAACATTTCAGTTGTGCTAAATTACAACGAAATTCCAGTTGAAGCATATAAGATGGGAACATTTAATTTATTGATGAATGTTATTATGGTGGCTATCTGTTATGTTAATAATGATAAGACTGAAATAAAGTATCACCAGCTGTTGCCAACCAGTTAAACAACAGTAATTTTTTCCACTTGTGCCCTAAAATAAATTTTAAAAAGAGGATGAATACTGAAATATAGAAATCCACATTCTTTTGTACTTTAACTCCCTTTGATGTTTTTGGAGTAGAGTTACTTTTATTTATTTGAACAGGACAAATACATTTGCAAACTAATGATTGATAAAAAATACCTGACTTGTAAAAGGGTGCAGCTCCCTTGAAATGTGACAGGCTACATTCTCACAGCCAACACCACAATTTAAAAAAATTATTAAAAACTAGCAACAGAACCTGGATGCTTGCTAAATTGGCACACACACAATGGATTTTCAGGTACAAAGTGCTGAAGGGGTTTTATATTTGAAAACAGAGAGGCCTCGCTGTCAATTTTGTCACTATTGGAGGCCCTTCTAAGCAGCCATATGTGCAGAGCAGTCATAGAGGCAAGTTCTCTAGGATGGGACAAGATGGGACTGACTCAATGGTGTTATTTTGTACAGTGTATACTTCATTTGTAGAGCTCACAAGTAAATAATGTGTGTTTCTTTGTTGTCATCACTTAGCATCTATTTGGAGATGCAGATTTTTTTCTGTCCAGTGTAATTTTACTTTAGCCCTTTCCAGTTGAGAAACAAAGGATTCGTGGTTTTGTTACCAGACTGCCAGTCCACCCTACTTGTAAAAAAGCCTCAAGATCAAGAAGGATGGGAAGCTGTCAGGAAACAGCCCAAAACTGCTAAGTGAGGCTGAGCTGGAGAAAACACATCTGAAGGAGCTGTCCCCAGTGGGAATGGCTGGGGCAGGCTAAGGCCCAGCCCAGAAGAGCACACAAGCAGGAAATCAGGGAAACAGATGGAGCTGTGAGACAGGGAGAGGGCAGGGTGTAAATCTGGTGAGCTAAGCAAACGGGCACCATTGTTCCCAAACCCAGAAATTTCTTCTGCCGGAAAGATTACAGATGGAAATTAGCGTCCAAGCTCTTTGGTGTCCTGAAATCACTGCACTCAGGGGTCCCATTGAAGGATGTGGAAGCACAGCTTCCCTTCTTAGAAATAATGGAGTCAGGAGAGTATTTTAGATTTATCTGTCAAAAAAAAAAAATAATACTTAGCATACACAGAACAGCCTACAGGAGCTCCTGGCTGGGACCAGACACGTCTCCCTGGTCGATCCCCTGCCTGCAGCTTCCCGAGTTCCTGTGAGAGTACTGTACAGCCAACTTCCAGCTCAGAAACAGACTCTGCTCCCATTTGAGGACTTGTTTGATTTGAATTGAGTTCTTCTGTGGACATAGAAGGAGCATGAAGACTATCTTCTAGCTGAGGCCCTATGAGATGACACAATTTTGTTACCAGAGCTGTAAGTTCACTGCTTGTTGGTTCTGCTTGTTCAGAGTCATCATTGCACAGAGCTACATCAGCATCAAGACAGCTATAGTAGGAAGGGAAAAAATAATTTGCACTGTCTGGATGCATTCTGGTTTGCATATATTCAGCAAAATAGCTGTCTAGTACTGGGAATAATTAGTGAATTTAAATCACTATTTCAATTGTCATTACTTCATTGATACTCTTTGTTAACTTCAAGGCATCCTGAGGGTCAGGCACAGTGTAGCATTGTTTAGGAAAATGAACAAACCACAGGCAGCTCTGTTAAGCCAATTTTTCACCTCAAGGCTATTAAAGACTTCAGAGAAGCAACATCCCCATTACTGAGATGAGAAATTGGACCATCAGCTGATCTGGATGATGTGATTGGACATGGTCTCTTCTTCTCATAGCAAGTCTGCATTTAGCTATAAAAAGTGAATCCTAAGAGATCTTTAAATTAACAATAAAAGCTTCAGAGTCTATAATAACACTGTAACTACTTGGACTGAGTTTATCATGCAAAAAAAAAAAAAAAAAAAAAAAAAAAAAAAAAAAGGCCAAGTTCATCATTCTAAGACCAAATTATATGTTCTACATTATGGATGTTTAAATATACCTGAATAGGTTTGAGTAGTCCTGCCAAGGACTGTATAAGTGTTAAAGTGCAGGCTCTTTTCTGGTGTGTCTGAGTTATATGGTTCTGGCACAATTTAAAATGAGATATGCAAAACCCATGTCACATATGTATTCAGCAGGAAGGAAGCACATAGCTCATGCTGCTAGCAGAAGAGAGAAAGGATGTCAGCCTGTAATATTTAGCAAATTGTTTCCCTTGAAAGCAAGAATTGCAGAGAACCAGTTTCCAACATCTAGATACATTTTCATTCCCTTCAAGAATTAGAAAATCATTCCTCTTGATTGTATAGACAGTAATTGACATCCTAAGACCAGAGGAATGTAAAAACCCATATATTTTTGACCATTTCATCAAGCATATATTTACATTTAAGTTTCCATCTATTTGATCTCCTCCTAAATTAGTGTCAGCTAATCAATCTGAAAATAATTTAGAAAATTCTTCAGTATAATCTCAAAAACGACAATCCCTCTACACATTTAATATTTTAGAAGTCACGTGTATTGGCTTGAAGTAAATCAAAGAACTGCTATATGAATAAAATAGAAAATTTTAGTTCTAGCTGTAGAAATAACTGGGTCCTAAGTGAACTCTCCCTGATTATATAGTTCACCCATGGCAGATGGTATTGTCACAAAGAATTATGAGTTTTGTAGTTTGAACTCTCCTGCAAATCACTCTAGGATGGAACATAATTAGATTTCCAGCCAGCACAGGTGCCTTTACCCTCAGCTCCCACTTGCAAACACGGAGATTAGTGCTGGGAGCCCAGGACAGGTTCAGCTGAAAGCTGCTATCTCTGAGCTCATCAAAGTGATGCCATCAGGGTGCCTCACAGAAAAGCAGTTTGCAAAGCATCTCTTGGAGTAAGCTGAGGAGGTTCATGCCTATTTCTTGCAGCTACAACCACACTGCACCAGCAGCACCTACACTGCTTCCAGGGCGTCTGCTCAGCCTGGTCCCAAACCTCCCCAGGGACACAAATTCCCCTACTTCATTTGGCAGGCTGTGCAGGAAGTCCACATGGAAAAAAAAATATTTGTAATGTCTAAACTCATTAATGTTCACACATTGCAGATGAGATTGCTTTAAATTCACTGGAATGAGCACTCCAGCAGAGTAAGTTTCAGAAAACTCATGACCAAGATGTAAGATTGTTTAAATACATACTCTTAAGCAGGGCTGTGATAAGGATGGGTTAAAAAGCTCTGTCTTGTGATGATGCTTTTCAGCAGGTCCAGTGAGCAGGAGGCTCTTGTTGAAAGGTTACTTATTCTACCTCTTCTGTACCTTGGGACAGAGCCTCTGATAAAGAAATCTTGCAAACCATTGATCAAGATTTATTCTGGGCTTGTGATTTGAGAATATTACTGTCCTCTAAGGTGTTCAACTTCTGAACATTTTCTTTCTATATTCCTCCTGTATAATGCAAAAATCAAGCTACTTAATAAAATATTTCAGATCTGCATGTCTTACTTTGAATGAAAGTACTGCTTAAGAGGAAAGGGGAACAGATGCTGAAGAAAAAAATCTCAATCACTCGGAGCTGAAGTCTGGCAGTTGTCATCAATATGGATCTCATGACGCTGCTTCCAAAAATGGAGAATACACGTTAGCCACGTTTTTTCTGTACGTAACAGTAGAGTTATTCTTGCAGTAGTTTTGACTTAATGTGATATTTGGTACTTTCTGACAAAGATTGTTACGTAGGATGCTGTGAGCTTTCAATCTGTTGATGCATTACTTTCTGGAAGTGGGTGTATTTTAGTGGTAAGTGTAAGGGATAGACCAACAGAGGCAGAAGTCTGAATAAATCCATCTCATAATTGGGCACTGCTGCATGCCCAGTGGGGAGTCTTTTTGTACCCCTGAATCACAGGCATGCTCTTCCCACAAAATGTGGCACGTTGTTTAAATGTGCTTAAATGTTGTTAAAATGTGGCACTGATGTTTAACCCCAGCCAGCAACTAAGCCTCACACTGCACTTATTCACACCCCCACCAGTGGGATCAGGGAGAGGATCAGTAGAGTAAAAGTAGAAAACATCTTGTGGGTTGAGATGGAGACAGTTTAATAGGTAAAGCAAAAGCCTCGCACACAAGCAAAGAAAAACAAGGAATTAATTTATATCTTCCCACAGGCAGGCAGGTGTTCAACCACCTCCAGGAAAGCAGAGCTCCATCACATATAATGGTGGCTTGGAAAGACAAATGCCATCACTCCCAATATCTCTCTTCCCTTCCTTCTTCCTCCATCTCTATATGCTGAGCATGGTGCCATATGCTCTGGAATATCCTTGTGGTCCATTAGGATCAGTTGTTCTGGCTGTGCCCACTCTCAGCTCCTTGTGTACCCCCAGTCCTTGCTGGTGGGATGGGGTGAGAAGTCCTGCTCAGCAATAACAAAAGCATCCTTGAGTTACCAGCACTGTTTCCAGCACAAATCTAAAACAGCCCCATNAATGGTGGCTTGGAAAGACAAATGCCATCACTCCCAATATCTCTCTTCCCTTCCTTCTTCCTCCATCTCTATATGCTGAGCATGGTGCCATATGCTCTGGAATATCCTTGTGGTCCATTAGGATCAGTTGTTCGGCTGTGCCCACTCTCAGCTCCTTGTGTACCCCCAGTCCTTGCTGGTGGGATGGGGTGAGAAGTCCTGCTCAGCAATAACAAAAGCATCCTTGAGTTACCAGCACTGTTTCCAGCACAAATCTAAAACAGCCCCATGCCAGCTACTGTGCAGGAAATTAACTCTACCTCAGCCAAAACCAGCTGAATCTCTTTATAAGTGTCCTGGAATAAAATGTGTAGTCCTTGTTCAACAGCACACTTGGAGACACAAGCAGGTAATCACCAAACATCCACAAGGAACCAAAATCCTGGTACTGCCAGGCTTTGAAGGTTGTGTTGCTGAGCCAAAGGAACAATCTGAGTTGTGCAGCAGATAACATGCTCTTGCTTTAGAGCCCTGTGACCAGAGCTGCAGGTCACTTCAGTGCTCAGGGACATTGGCTCGTGTGGGGCTTGCAGGATCATATAGTGGGATTTTCATAGCTCTGGTGAAATATCCCAAAGGTAATACCCACCAAACAAAAAGGAATAGAGAGGGAATGGTTGTTGGGAAAGTAAATCAATGTTGGATTGATTTCCCAGTGCACCCTGCCAGCTTCCTACAGAAGTCTACATTACTGGCTTTCTGGAAGCTAACAGGAGTAATTCAACAGGAATGGGGGCTTTTTCTCAAACTAATTCCTCAAGGCACCATCTCCCAGAGATAGCACAGTGTGCTTATCTTTGAATCCCAAAAACTAGAGAAGAGAAGGGACCAGTTTTATTTTAGGCTTAGGGGAAAGTATGAGGAATTAGGGGGAAATACAATAGCACCTACCTTCTCAAGGTCTGGTCAGCTGCCTGCAACATCACACCCCAAGCAGCTGAGGCCAAGTGAGGTGTCAGTTGTCCTTCCACAGACACACAAGAGAAGAGAGGATTCTCCATCAGATATCTCATTCTAAGAATTCAAAGCACATTCTTCTGGATGCAGTGAAGCATTCTCTGGATGCATATTTGTACTTAAATGCACATAATCTCTCTAAAAATGTCCATCCACAGTGAAATATAAACCATGGCTTTCTCCTGACTGCAGAGGTTGAAAAACCCGCAGCATTTAGAATCACAGAATAAGCTGAGTTGGAAGGGACCCATCAGGATCACTGGGTCCAGTTCCTGGGCCCACACAGGACACCTCAAGAGTCACACCATGTGCCTGAGAGCATTGGCCAAACACTTGTTAAACTCTGCCAGGTTTGGTGCTTGACCACTTTCCTGAGGAGCCTGTTCCAGGGCCCAAACACCCCCTGCTGAAGAACCTTTTCCTGGTATCTGATCCAATCCTCCCCAGCTCAGCTTCATGCCCTTTCCTCAAGCCCTGTCACTGGTAACAATACTGAAAAGATTTGTACTTGAGGACACAAATCCTCATCTTTAATTACTATTGTGGGCACATTTTTCTGGAGTTAAAGATGAACTTCTAGGAGAAGCTTGTAGCAGAACATCTTGTTGTTGGGAGCTACCTGAGCCTTGCCTGGCGATGGCTGGAGAAGTCCAGCTGTCAAACATCAGCCTCTCAGGCTCTGGTCTTCTGCTTTCTTTTTACACTACCTGTATGTCAACCATCCAGCTGTCAGATCTCATTTTCCTATTGCAAGTTATGGGGTATTTCATATTCACAGCAATTTCATTCAGATCTGCTAGGACCAGACAGTGAGACTTAACTCCTGAAGCCTCTAAAATGCATTTTATTTTAAAAAAAAAAAGTTTTTCTCTTCTGTGGTTACAAAGACAGTATGGTAATTTTAAGCTGAAAATCCAGAAAGAAAAAGAAAAGTAGGACTGTAGTCTATTTCAAAATATCATCATTTAAATGTTCTGATTCATGCATTTTGAATATGTCTAGGGCTGGCAACTCTATAATGTAACTACAGACTTTTAGCTCACAAGCTGTACATCTAAAAGGAAACTAGTTTAATCAGCTTAAGGAACACTTAATATATTTCTTTAAAAAATGTGGAAAGAGTGTCTCAGTTCATATTTTGCTGTCAGACCAACTCTGATATAAACAACAAGGAGGATACCCTGAGTTCAGCTTTTGCTTCTTTATGCATTATGCTCATGTCTCATAACTTCTTACCAATAATTAAAATGCCAAATACTGTATTTATTTCTTTATCCCATTGGTTTATTGATTTTGAGGGTGAAGTAGAACTCCCATGGATGTCAGTAAGACCAGCAAAAACCAAAATGGTTTTACAGCTGAGCTCAAGTGTTTAAATTCCCCCTCTTCCTTTTTTTTTTTCTTTTAAAGAGGGCTGCAATCTGTCTTTAGAAAGATTATGATCCAGTTCAGACACTAAAACTCCTACTTCTTTATCCCAAAAAGAGACTTTTTTTTTTTTCCTGTAACACAATTTCCCTGAGCATTGAAATAAATTTGTATTTAATCCGGAGATTTCAGACTCAATGCTTACAAAATCAGATTTCTAATAACTTTTCAAAGGACTTTATTTTGGTTTTCTCTCTTCAGAGCTCATGAGCTTCAGAATGCTGAAAATGTCCTGCACTTTATTTGCATTCCCAGCACTATAAAACAGAGTTCTGCAGCTTAGCAATAATAGTAATGGAAACAAGCCTGTCTCTTGACAGTGCTTCCAAGACCCTTGACAATCTGTGTATCTTTTGCATCACCACTGAGCCTGAGCTGACGCTCTGCAAGATCACAGCAGCTTCCCAAAAATCTCTTTCTAGTAGAGTATGCAAGTTTGATGCATGGGTATAATTGAACTCCCTTTCCCCCATGTACATGTTTTGTCCCTGTCAGCACTGAATATCGTCTGCCTTTCTTGGCATGTTACTGTGAGGTCTGGAGATCTCACTGTGGCTCTGCACAATCAATTCTTTTAGAATATTCTGGATAGTCTTGTATCTTTTGCAAAAATGTTCTGTTATTCTCTCCATTTTCTTGTAAATGTAAGAGCATATTACGATCCTAGTGATGTTCCACTGGTTAGTAACCTTCACTGTTTAACCTGGTCATGTACATAATCTCTGCATCCACTTCTCACAAATTCCTTAAAAATAAACTGCTAAAGCTGTGGTGCTCTCTTTGGTCTGCCTGTCAATTTCCCAAATCCATGGTAACTGGTATATTGGGTTTCCATGGCAAGGTTTTGGTGCGGGGGGAGCCACAGGGATGGCTTCTGTGAAAAGCTGCCAGAAGCTTTCCCAATATCTGACAGAGCCAAGGCCAGCTGGCTCCAGGACAGATCTGCTGCCAGCCAAGCCTGAGCCCACCAGCAACTGTGTGAGCACCACTGGGGTACAGATGGAAGGTGAGGGAGGAAAAAGCTCTTGCACAGAAGCAGTTGCAGCAAGAGAGGAGAGGAGTGAGAACGTGTGAGAGGAGCAGCAGCTCTGCAGGCACCAAGGTCAGTGCAGAAGGAGGGGCAGGAGGTGCTCCAGGCACCAGAGCTGGCATTCCTCTGCAGCCCATGGTGATGGCCATGGGGAAGCACTGTGCCCCTGCAGCCCATGGAGGACCACAGAGATCCTCCTGCAGCTCTGAAAGATTCCTCACTGCAGCAGGGGGATGCCTGAGAGGAGGCTGTGACCCTGTGGGAGCCCACTCTGGAACAGGCTCCTGGCAGGACCTGTGGCCCTGAAACAGTTTTGCTGGTGGGACTTGTCACTGTATGGGCAGGACTCATGCTGCAGGAATTGGTGAGGATTGTCTACTTTGAGAGGAACCAAATTGTGGCAGAGGAGAGAGTATGAGGAGTCCTTAAGGAGAGGTAGAGACAATGTGGGATCAGTTGTGTCTGTAACCTCCATTCCCCATCCTCCTGCAACACTGGGGGAGAGACTGTGGAGGTTTTGTAAGAAAAGTGAAGCCTGTGAAAAAGGGGTCAAGGTGTTATAAGATTTGGTTTTATTTCTCAGTGTCCTACTCTGATTTCATTGGTAATAAATTAGATTAATTTCCACATGTTGAGTGCTTTGCCCATTTCAGTGGTTGGTGAGTGATCTCTCCCTGTCCTGATCTTGACATTTTCATTTTCTCTCCTCTGCCCAGCTGAGGAGGGGAGTGAAACAGTGACTGTGATGGGCACATGCTGTTTGGCCATGGTCAACCCACTACTCCTGGTGAAATTTTGAAACTGAGAAGAGCATAAGGCCAGGAAGCAGATGGGGGTGTTGCTCAAAATTTCACAATTTTTCCTGCTCACAGAAAAATACTTTTCTAATCTGTCTCACTTATGTGCATGAACTAGCAAATGCTTCTGTTTAGATATCATCACCAGTATACAGAGTTTGCAAAGAGACATGACACAGCTCTCCCTGTATTTATGGCAAGATTTAAGGAGAAAAACTTTGGAATTTCCTTTACCACAGGGCTGATAACATTACCAAGCCCAAGATCTCACTAAGCATATGTGGGGTTTTTAACTTGCTGTCCACAAAGAGCTCAAAGACTGTTGCCAAGGGGTCTGAAAGGTTTATTTTCAGTAGTGTTTACTCTATGGAGCCTGAAGTCAACAATGGGAAATTTCAAGGGGATACAAACCTAAATGCTATAGACTTATGTGCAGGCCCTTGTACAGAATAAATCAGAAGACAGGTAGAGTAAAGGCCTAGGGTTTCTATTCACCCTTAAAAATAATTGGAGGTAACACTGAGCAGGTAGGTTTAATGTAGATAAGGAGAAACCTGTGGACTTCATTTTGCTGAGGACTCAGCTCTGGTGTTGCACTGCTGATGCAGTGCATGAGAAGCAGCACGAGAGACAAGTGAACCTATAAGAGGGACAGAGCTCTGCAGCTCCTGGCAGGAGCTCAGGAGGTCAGTGACACAACTCAGAGGAGACATCACTCTTCCAATCTCCCTCTCACTACTTTCCCAGTCCATTCCCTGGGTTTTCCTGTGGTCTGGGAGTCTTGTTTTTCAAGGCAGCATGAAGGAACCCAGCACACAGGAACTCAGGAGGCATCTCTCTTGGAATAACCCATTGCTGGGCTTCAGCTGCTGCCTGATACCTTTGCTGGCAACTTACCTGGTCTGTTCACCAGCGTCCTGCTTGTCAAACACAGAGAAAACCAAGCAATGAAGAAAAACAGCTCTAAGGAAGAAAGAGGAGATGTAGAGGAGGACTAAGAACATTTTTTTGTTTGGTTGGTTGGTTGGTTTTTTTTTTCTTTTGTCTGAGATAGGACAGCTATTCTTTGCCAACTGTTCTTTGAAACCCATGAAATATATAAAGTGACATGTAAGATGCAAAGGATTTCTAAAGTTACATTATGAGAAAATACATTTCATTTATGCTGTGTCTGTTGGAATTGGAGTCTAGTCCTTCTCTTGAGCTGTGAAAGCAAGAAAACCCAACCCCTAATTACTACATGCTCCCTCTGCTGCAAGAAATACCATGTGTTTTTAAAAAAAATAATTGATGGTTTTGTCATTCATGTAACTTAAGACTTCATCCAGTCGAGGAATGAATTGTTCAATTAAGTTGTCTCTTGACTTCCCAAGCTTGTCAGCTGAGCAAAAACATGCTTGGCTTCTCCCCTGTTCACAGTAGGGGCTTACATATATTTTTGTTTCAGTATGAGGACATTTCTAACGCCTGGAGATACATGTTGTAGGAGGAAGGCTATGCTTTGCAGTTCACTTGCTCCAGTGCAATTTGATTGCATCACATGAATCAGAGAACTGGAAATCATTGATGAACTGAGTGTATTAAATTAACATTCTAATAAGCACATTTCTGTGTGAAAAAAATAAGCCAGTGCTCTCCAGTTACGTTTAGAATACAGGAGAAAATGTGTTTCTGAGAATTTCACGCTATAGATTTGAGAGAAAAAACCTAGATTTAAAAAAAAACTCTTCAGAAGAGAAGGAAAATTGACCTTTGAGTCACTTCTGAATGTTACCACTATTTTACAAAGTAAACACTGCAATTTAACAGTTATCCAAAGGTTTGGCTCATGGCCCGCTTAAAACAGCCCAGCCCTGAGCCTGACCCGTGTGACACAGGACGGGCACAGAGCAGGCAGGAAAGCTGTGACCAGGGAAGGTGGGGACAGAGCAGGTTCCAGCACTGCTGTGAGCAGCAGTCCTCCCCCACCCTCCCCTCCAGCCTGCCAGGATGAGTGCCCAGCATCCATGTCCAGCAGGCTGCTGGCTTGACCTCCTCCAGAGGGCTGGGTGGCCAGTGGGTCCCCAGAGGCTGATGCCCCCCATTCACATGGGCTGCACCAAACTGAGTAGGTGCACAGAGAACAGCCTGGGGGGTCAAGACCCTTCTCTCCTTCACCCCTTTGTCTCAGCAGAGAATCAAACAGCCATTTGTCTTCATGGTAGGATATTTCCACAGGAGGAGCTAATTGATGAGGACAAGAAGAAGGAGCTCAGCCGGTGTACACCTGCCTGCTAATACCAGCCCAGGATCTGGCTTGGAGCATGCTGTCCTACTATTTTCTATCAGTCAGGAAAGAGCTTTTTGTACTCATCACTTCCCAGCATGAGAGAAGTAATATTTAAACCAGTGCTGGGGTGCTGCTGGGCACTGGGGATGCCAAGAGCAGGAGGAACACTCCTCAGGGCAGTACAGCTTGGATAAAGTCCTGCTCACCCTGCTGCCAGAGTGGCAGAGATTCTTAACTATCTTTTGGAATTGCTGTTTGCAAACAATTGGAGGGAGATCCTAAATGATTTCTTAAGGGTACAAGGTACAACAGAAGCCAGTGCCTTATATAGAATAAACAAAGCACAGCAGTTTTTCTCTCCTCCTTCTGCATGCATGGATCACACTCCATGCAAATTAGAAATAAAGGGAGAACAAAGAATACATTCAATATCAAGTTTTGTGCATCAAAGTAACTCTATTTTAAGTTTTTTCCAAATATCAAAAGATGCCCATATGGCACAAAAACAACCTAAAAATGGTACAGAAAAAGAAGAATCATATTCACTGCAGCAAAGTAGTGATAGCAGTTGAGAAACTAACAGATGTCTATGGCTCAGAATTTTGAAATTTGTTGCTCTGTCACAGTGACATTTACAGTATGGTAACAATAATTCTATAATTTGATGAACTTGAATTGCTTTTATTTTTAGCATTTGAATTGTATAGAATCCTACCAAAACAGTTTTGAGACATACCTGCAAAGTACTTTTTTAACAAATTCCAAATTACATATCTTTAAAAAAAAAGCACCAAAGAACCCAGTGTATGTGATTCAAAAACACACAGTGAAAGTTTTCTAGAAAGAAAATATAGGAAGCCAGTGATTCATCACAGAGATGATGAGTCTGCCATGCCAGTACCATGGCAGAGTTGCCAGATCTTCTCTGTATCTGAAGATATTTGAATTTTGGGCTGTCTCTCTTTTCTTTCTCCTAAGACACCAACTTTTCCACTGACAATTTCAGATACACATTTCTGAATAGCACTGCTTGTCTCTGCAGCCATTTACCAGAGAAAGGTTTTTAAAACGCTTACATAAAATAGGTATCGCTATTCTTGTGTTTCAAACAATGAACTAATCAGCTATATATATCTTTCTCTAGCCAAATCCCTTGAATCTACATTTTTTTTTCTTTTTTCAATTATTTATAAAGTCCCACTTTCAGTGTGGTCACTAACATAATAAGTAATTTTAAAACAAAGCCAAGCATTAGTTAGACCTGTTCAGTAATTGTAACTGATGAATTATTTTTCTAAGATATCTAAAGAAGTCATCTTTTTACATACACAAATCTTTCTAACCTAGGCTATTCCATCTGTACATTTGTCTCCTAGACTAGCCATCCTCAAATCACTTATTATTATCCAATTTTTCTGTCACTTCAGGCTTTCCAAATCATCAACTCAGCTTCTCTTGCAGAGATTAAAGCCTGTGGGGTTTGGGGTTGCTCACTTCATGCAAAACAACAGAGACTTCTGAACAGCAAAGGTAGTCAGAACATGACAAAGGATGTAAATCATCATTGTGCACTGAACTTACATTTTGCTATATCCATGCAGATCTGTTTCCAAAAGCACTGAGTACCTCCCTCTTTCACCAGTTTTACCCACACTTGTGAAAAAACTGTTTTTAAAACTATTTTTTGAAGAAATGGTGGATACGAAGGGATGCTGGTTCGTTTTACTGGAGAATTGATGTTGGTTTTGTATAACATTTTCCAAACAGGCACCATTTTGGCTGCAAGTTTAATTTATATTGTCTTCTTATTTGCGTTCAAACAAATGCATTTAGATTACCAAATTCAAACTCTTTAAGATCCATTTCAGCATGGCCTAAACTCCCAGACCCCCTAATTTCCAGGTATGTACTTGAGCAGAAGTAGTGGCAAATGAAAAAGCAGCAGCAACCCAAGTTCCCTGTCAGAACAGCAGCACAAGGACACAGGGTTTCGTATCTCACTCTTCTCCAGCGTTCCTTCTCACAAGCTGTACCAATTGCTGCCAAGCCCCAGGCAGTGTCAAACTCCCCAGCTACAGCCAGGACATCCCATTTTCCATGTAGCCACTGAATCTGACCCGGCAATAACCTGGTGTACCCATTTACCTTTCCCCATCCACCTGCTTTCTGCCCAATGGGAAAGTGTTTGAATTCCAATTCCCCTTTTTGCACAAGGACTTGATGTCCATCATGCCGGGACTTTAATTGGTGGTGGGTTTCCCATACAGGCTTCATTAAAATTTTCTCTAGGTACCTGCATATTTATTACCAATTTGTTATGGAAACACAAAAGAGACCTTTCAGTACCCTATAGTTTTCCCACTCTGATGAAAAAACCCACGCTGTGTAGCGTGTTTTTATTAACTGTTCTTATCCATAATTATTCCTGCAAAGCTTTATTAAAAGGAGGACAAAACAATCTCTGGTGCTTCCTCCTCTTCTTCCTTAAGCTCACACATCCTTTTTTTCTCTAAGTTATGCTGGCAGGCTCATGAAAGGTCAGCTTTGCACTACCATCAAAGCATCCTGATGCAGAAGGGAACCTGAGGTCACTCCCGCCTCCAAGAAGCGCCGCCAGCTTCCTGACCACTCGCAGCAGGAATGGCATCACCCACAGTGACATATTATTGTTATCATCATCCTCTTACCACCATCATTTGCAGAGTAAACTGTGAGCCTGGCCAGGGCTTTCAGTGTGTAAAACCTGACTGCTTTATTGCTCATGCTCAAGTCCAGCCGATCCTGCTTCCCACCACCTGCACGCCACCGCCGGTTCTGTGGGGTCTCATGGTGCCAGAGCAAGGATCCCCCTCTCTGGGACAGGGTGATCACATCTGACATCTGACAACAGGACAAGAAGGAGTGGGCAGGGGAGGAAGCAAAGGGAAAGCTCTGCCTTCTCTTCCCAGCTGGCAATCTCAGGCATTCAAAACAAAGCAGGACAAAGAGCCTGAAAAGTGTGGGCAGCATCTGATGAAGAGGTTGTTAATTCAGAAGAAGGTTATACAATTGGTAATGGTCTGTTTATGGCATTATAGGTTCTTTTTGAGAAACAATATGAAGAGAGAGAAAAAATGTGTCAGCAGGGATATCAAGGGCCAGTCAGAGGAAAAGCCAGGGAAATACGGCAGGGGCTGATAAATAAATAACCACCTTTAAAAATACAACACATGCAACAAGAAGGAAGTTTCCCCTATTTCAGCCCTTTTTAGCAAGCAGTGTCACTTAAAGCTCCTGTATGTCCTAATACACATCTCTTCTGTCTGCACATTTCTTACTTAACTTCCTTAATTTCAAAAAGAAAAAAAAAAAAGGAAAACATTATTTTCAACCCTGATTTATGCCTTTGAAATATGCAGGAACTCTATCACAGAATTTTTCCACGCTCATTAGTGCCAGCACACATTTTCTCTTCAGAGAGGGAATACTGAGAGCTCCTCCTGACCCAGGCTGCTTTCCACAGGCTCCCGTGAAACAACAGGAGGCGAAGGGCCCCCAGGCTCTGCCATCCCCTTGCAAGGACTATCAGTTTGCATTAGTCACAACAAACCTCCTCCCATCACCCAGCTTTCTCAGGGTTCTTTGCTTGGGAACAGTTGCTGGGCAGAGGCTGCTCTGCTGTTATCTTTTTAGATTGCCAACAAAGGAAATTACAGGTGACTGACAGGCAGTACCACACTCTGTAGGGTTTGGATTTTTTTTGTAAGGGATTGTTTGTCCTCTGGAACAGCAGCCATCAAGCTTTAACCCACAAATTAACCCACACATGGAGGGCAGTTTCTAAATCTGAAAGGCAGGCATAAAAGCTTTATTATGAGAAGTGGAGTTGTTTTCTAATTTCCTGACCTTGAAAGTTATTTCTTAAGAGTCTTCAGGGACTACAGCTTAAAACTTCATGTCTGATACTTTAAAACTGACATTTGAAAAAACTGTGGGTATTGGGTTGGTTTGGACTTTTTTTTTGGCATAAACAAAAAGAGAAGGGGAAAGAGTAGTAAGGAAAAGATCCATACGTATTTTCTAAGAGGTGTCTCTTCCAAAAGTAAATTTTGCTGCTTGTATGTTCAAAAGCACTCATTTGGACCATTTTGAGATCTTCCCAGAGCACATAGCTTCTAGAGCTGGTTCCTGAGACCATCATCTTTGCCCACAGTCTCAGGCCTGTGCTTCCTATTTAATTTATTTCCAAGAGTAAAATACTTTTTCTGGGGTGGATGCAGTCCCACTGAGAGTGTTGGTCATATGTCAGCATGTTAGTTAACACCCATTCCTGAAAATTCTAACTTAGACCAGATATTAACATTTGTTATTGATTGCATATAAATTTAGGATAAGGAAAACTATGATATGTTATAAATCAGGATTTATTATAACACTTATTCTTACCAGTAAAACCAAAACATATTCCTAACAGTGGTTTAAGAAAAAGTACAATGACAAGAGAGACAAAATGTGAGGTTTGTTCAAGGTGTGATTTTTTTTTTGGTTTTTAACCAAAGAATGTGCTCTAGGAAGATGACATCTCCTTCTCCAAGATGGTGATGTTTTAGTCTATTCTGTGAAATGATCACCTTATCAACTCAAAAGGGTTTATATTTGTGTATATGTGTCAAAGGAAATACCTTAAAATCCATATCTAGTGTATTCTCATATTAATTCAAAGCACTTACATTTTGACAGGTTTGCATCTTGCCATGGATAGAAGAAGTCTGGACAACTACATTAACGATAGCCAGGAAAACACAAACTACAGGAAAACACACAACACAGCATGGGGCAAGGAGGGATGGCAAAGAAGGGGTTAAACATGCCAAGGTCATAGCATTTTCTGTTGAGTAGAATCAGAGAATGGTTTGGGTTGGAATAGACCTTAAAGCTCATCCAGTTCCAGCCCCCCTGCCATGGGCAGAGACACCTTTCACTAGACCAGATTGCTCAGATCCCCATCCAATGTGGCCTGGAACACTCCCAGGGATGGGGCATCCATAACTTCTCTGGGCAGCCTGTTCCAGTGCTTCACCAACCTCCCAGTACAGAATCTCCTGCTACAATCCATGCTGTTCTCCTTTGTCCTGTCACTACACTGCCTGACAGAGTACCTCCACATATTTCCTGTAGGTCCTCTGTAAGTAATGGAAGGCTGCCACAGGACTGCCCTGGAATATGTATTTATAAAGTACATATTTCTATATATACATCATGTATAAAGCATTTATTTACTTTATAACATTCTTTAGAAAATAACTATTTTATAAAATAAGTACCTTCACATAGCTAGCCAAGTCAGGAAAAGGCACTGAGGAAAAGGCAGAGAGAAAGGAGGAGGCAGCACATTATAAACCAGTCTAGGCTCCATTTCACAATATTTGCAGCTTCAAGCAAGTGAGGTAAACCTGCAGATAGCACAGGAGGGCAAAATCTGATCAACAGAGCCTCAGCAGCATCAAACCAGCACCGACAGTTGTGGTTACCATTTGTTCCTGTGCCTTCCTGAGTGGTTGTTTTGATTTGCAGCAACAGTGATCAAGCTGGTTTGATTTTCAAAGTGCCTCTATGTGCCCAGTGGTTTGGTTATGGTTTCCAGTCTCACAGACTCAACCTTCCCACACCAGTCTCACTTCTGACAGTTGCCTTTGGCTGACTTCTTGGAGGGAGACCAGCCATGGACCACAGGCTGAGGCCTGGCTAAGTCTCCAGGCACGGAGAAGGATAGAATGGGCATCTGTTAAGGAGTGGCAAAACCACACTAATTCCCACATCATGGGGCTAAATTGCTCATTACAAGCATGCAAATAGGCATGTTTCCTGCATTGATTTTAGTGGAAGAAGGCCTCGAATCCTACAGCACTAACATTTCTAGCTAACTGTGATTTTACCCAGTAATGATATCTGTTCCCAAAACTCCTTGTCCAAACAAAGGGACTGCCAGGACAAGAATGTGTCTGTTGGCCATCTCTCTCCACACAATTAATGAACCATTACTGTCTATATGACTCATGGTGCAGAAGCATCACATGAGCTGGGATTAATATGATCTATTTTGCCCTATTTCTTACTACTGTCATGTTGTGTTATGCTTGCTGTATTACCTTTATTTACACTTAAAGGATGATAAATTAAATTAATCAGGGCACTACAGTGACAACTCCCGAGGAAATATGGGCTGGTTTTATGTGAGTGGATGGTTTAACTGCTGGCTTAAATGTCATCCAAATCCTCCATATTTTATTCACTGAATAGGGAGTTAAAAATATGGTGTAAGGAAAATCACTGATATGGTCAGACCACGACGTGTGAAGTTGTCTGCCACGTCCTCGTCCTCATCCACCTGAAGGCCCTGATTTTCTCATTGTGCCTGGGTGGAAACTCCCCTCCCAAAAGGTAGAGCCCAGCACAGCCTGGTCCTGCCCCAGAAATGCAGCTCCTGGTCAAGAACACAAACAATACCCTTGCCCTCACAGCCCATTAAGAAATACAGTCCCATTCACTTTATATAAAAATAACTTCTTTTGAATATCTGTAAGCTAACAAAGCAGCAGCTGCCTGCAGAGGCACAGCCAGAAGACTTTGCCACACTCATCCAGCACCTGCAGCAGGAGCTTTGTGCTGCCTGTGCTCTGGGGCACAGCAATGTCCAGCCTTGCTTTTGAAATCCCTCACCCAAACCTCCACGTGCTCTGGGAGCTGAAGTGTCCTAATACTGACAGTGGGGGAAACTGTGAGCTTGCACTTTGGAAGCTCATCTTACTGACAATTTATTGCCTCTGTAAAGCCAAGAGGGATGAATTTTCTGTGCTCCTCATGAACATTCTCTTCCACCATCTCCTCCAGCTGCAGAGCTGTTACCAGCCTTTCTTTTCTGTTCTATTACCATTACATTCTTTCTGTTCCAAGAAAACTGGACAAACTGGCCAAAACTGGGGTTTTTTTCCATGCCTTGACTAAGTCTATGATTGTGGAAGTCTAAGACCTCACTGAATCATATTGCTCAGTTCTTCAGCATGAAACTTTCTCTACCTGTAGCTCAGTAACAATGATGGATATGATCTGCTGTCAGTCTTACAAGTTAGTACAAAAGCAATTGCCTGTCTTCCTTGCAAAGCCATTTCTCTGACTAGGATCCAGGCCTTCCACATGTTTATCAGGTTCATTTTTAACTCCTGTCAGCCCTCTGAAAGGTCTGGACCTTAAAGAAATGGCTTTGCATTAAGACACCAGGTACCTAAACAGCTTATTTTCTGAGTGTGAAAATTTTCACTCATCTAAGCAGGCCAAACTGCAGCAAAGAGGGCTTTGGTGTCTGATCACCTGTGCACTTTCATCAACTTTCCCTTCAGTGCAGTGCCTGGTTCTGAGACCCCCTGTGACAGAGCCCACACACCCAGCACCCATGTCCCCCAGCAAAGCCAGCCTTCAGGGCACATCAGAGCCCATGGAGCACCCAGGGTACAAAAGATCCTCTATTCCAGCTTTTCCACAGATCCTCAAAAAAGGGCTCTGGCATCCTGCCAGCAGCCAGTCCTGCCCTGCTGCTCTTTCATTCACTCACTGTGCTGTGGCTTCTCCTAATCATTGGTAATACATAGCTTTCCAAAACATGTACTTGCAAAATACTGAGAGATTGTGAGGGCTGGTTTACACTGGTTCTGTCTTCAACTGGCCAGATTGAATTTAACCTTAAGGAAAAAGAGACCCAAGTATTGAAGGTCTCCTAGACAATGACCACTCCTATGTAAGTTCTCACATAAGCCTTGTGTGCCTTGCTGTGGTCCAGGTGAGTCTGTGGACATGTAAGTGTGGAAGGTGTGGACAGGCTGAGATGTCAGACCTGGAGTAACAGATGGCCTGCTCAGCTAGAGAGGGCATCTCAGTAAGACCATCATTTATTTTCGAAAGGGAAATTAGTATTACACACAATTAAAGGACTACAGGAGGTAGCACCACAGAGCATCATTTCAAGTAGCAAAAAGCTTGTTAAAATCTGCTGACCTCTCTAGCTAAGCCCATTTTGTCAGGGCTGGACAGTGCATTTTCTATCCCATTGTGGTTCCCACACAACAAACCCTGCCCTTGAGATATCCTATCCCCAAATCAATAACCACTGGCACCAACTTGCTCTGGCTTCTCCAAAGCTCCTTTGCAGGAATCCATCCCTGATGCAGTAGCACATATTGCTGCCTTCATTTCTTTCTCCCACCACAGAAATCTGCACTGCCTTAATTACCTTCACCTGTGACCTGGTATTAGGGGATGCATAAGAGGCCACCAAATTCCCTGGGCTTGGCAGCACCAGAAGGAGCAGGGCACTCACCCTCTCAAGGTATCAGGCTCTCAGCATCTGATGAAGTCACAGAAATGAATGAGTGAGTTTGCTTTTCAGGAAGCTTTTTAAAAGCTCTCCTTTCTCTGTTGTGCATCAAAAGTCTCTTTTTCCTCTTTCTTTTCCTGTCAGAGATAAACATTACAACTCCTTTGAGTCACTTTTTGCTATTGCTCTGATTGCCCACTGCTGGCTTACACTACTGCTATTCCTCAAACAAATAGCATGCCAAGGCTTTCCTAATTCATTGGAACTGTATTTAAACCCTTATTCTCCTATGCACTGGAGAAATTTTTCAAGCAAAAATCTAGCACAAAGTACCTTGATTCTATGATGCAACAATTTGATAAAGATAAATCTTAAATATACTTGTTTTTTCCCCAGGAACAAGACAATAATTTATGAGACGATGTTTAGTCTTTTTTAAGTTATTTTTTTTTAATTTGGATGTTTCCCTGAATGTTCTGATCACTATGGTTTTTATCCTCATTGAAATAACATTTTCACTTTTTGATTTTTTTTCCAGTGCATAACATTTTATTTATATATTTATAGTTTTGTATTGATAAAAATATATTTATATTATTGTTTATGTGCTCTTGTGCTCATTTTATACTTATATTTTTCATATATGCTTAAGGTCTTTGTTAACTTAAGATCAAAAAGGAAGAGCTTTCTGTGCCTTGTCTGGGTTATGAAGATTAAGAAAAATCTCTTCCTGGATTATTATATTTTTTCCACATCTTTGCAGGAATTTTGCAGTATTTCAAAAATTTTATTACCTGATTATAATTTTTTGTGTGTTTTAAAAGATTTTTAAATATTATTGTAATTTTAGGAATGATAAGACCAATTCTGAAATAGTGAAGAACAATGATAATTGAACTGCCACTTTAAATTGCTTCAAATACACAGAATCAAATTTAATACCTGTAAATTAAAAAAAAAAAAAACACTTTCTAAAGTCAAAGATGTAGTTACATAATCTTTTCTTGTTCTGAAAGTACATCACTTTCTTTATACAGCTAGAATTCACCTATAAACACATTCCTAGAAGAATTTTAATATTGCCTCTGTCTTTTCTATGGGACTTATTGCAGTTTATACACTACAAGATGAACATATTCCCAGAGAGTTGTATTTTGAATTATCTGCAGACCAATTACTCTGTGGGCCTACATTCTCAGAGACTTATATCAAATTCTGCTTTACCATTGGATTTGCTTCTCTAGTTGAGCAGTCTGTCAGGTTTAACAATCCTATTAATAAAGGATTAAAGAGCTAAGGATTAAAGATACTAGGTGTGTTCAAAAAACAAACAAAAAATCCTTAGAAATAAGAAAAATTAAATCATTTCAAAGACCAGAAAAGACAATTTATTTCTCTAGATTTGAAGGCAATCACTGACTCCATATGGTATCCAAATTTCTGAGACTTTTCAATACTGTCTAAAAATACCCTATGCAAATGCTCATTTGCACAATACTGATGCAAGGACAGATGGAAATTGCAGACCCAGTCCCAGCCTTCCCTCTGCAGGGTCTAGGAGTGCTTACATTTCACTCCTGAGGTTGCTTGGATTTCATGCTGCAGGGTGAGGCACGGTATGCAGATGAGGAAGAGAGTTCTGTTCCAGAACATCCAAATCAGGAACATCCCCCCAAGCCTGGCAGGGGCACAGAGCCCTCTCGAGGCTCTCAGCAGGCAGGTGAGGGCTGGCACCTGGGCATCTGACATCAGCACATGCCAGCACTCACTGCCCACCCTTGCAGCCTCTCCTTCTGCCCCCAGGAGGTTTCCACAGCTGGGCCACAGGGGGAAGGTCTGGGACTGCAGAACTGTTGGGGTCTTCTCTGCTCTCTGAGATGACCCCAGGAGTTGGTGGAAGCCGCTTTTCCCAACCCAGCTGTCCAAGAAGGAGTCAGGAGTCTCCTGCTCGTGTTCTCAGTGATGTTTGTTGTCTCTTATCTAAAATATTTTCTGTCTGACCCGCCCAGCTCTGGCCAGCAGGTCAGTTCAAGGCGCACTGCCTCCCACGGGGCTGGTGCTGTCTTTTATACTATGAACTACGTANCCAAATTTTCTCCTTTCACCCTCTAACTACTGCTACTGTGTTGTCTAAACTTTTGTGACTTGTGATTCCTCATATAAGCTTGGTAATTTGTCCCATGGGCTGAGATCAAAGCCCCAAGTGTTTTTGGCCTCCTGCCAGGGCTGCCCAGACCCCTGTCCAGGGTTTGGGGCACGGAGAGGGATGTCTTGGATTCCGACACAGAACTGCATCTTTTTTGCTTCAAGCCTGGGCACAGCCACCCTCTGAGCTTTGCACACCATCTTTGGATGTCAAGAGGTTCCTCAAGCCAACCAAGGCCCCTCAAGTTTTTTTCACTTTTACAGGGGTGATTCCTTCTGACCTGACTGAGCTCCCAGGCTTTGGCTGTGTTACATGAAACTTCAATATTTTGGAATGATGTTTCAAAACCAATTGTTGCATATTCCTGCATAAAATAAACTCCTGCTGAAGGTGTCTATATATGACAGTTAATCATAACTAAAGGCATTGTTCCTTTCCCTGTTCACTAAATACAACAGTAGAAAGGATCTGTTCAGTCCCAGGATATCACAGACAGCCACATCAGCTGAGGGATCTCCATGCAAGCATTTCAATTCTTGAACAATTTGGAAGACTATTACAGAACTTGATTTCTCCAACATATAGGAGTGTGGAGAAAATACTGAAAAACAAAGTTCATCAAGAAGGAGTGCAAGCATTGGTTACAGCTTGCCAGAAACAGACTGCACGCCTTAGGAGCAGGAACACTGAGGGAACTTGATGTACTGCACTGAGAGAGACATGGAACAAAGGATGGGGTGGCACAGAGGTGTTGTGGTCATGCTCTGTTTAAAACAATGCAGCTAACAGGAACTGAGCCAAAGAAATAGCCCAAATGGTGCCTGAAAGCTGAACTTTGTTCCTTTGACTCAAAACCACATATTACTTTTCATGCTCTGGCATATGCTAATTAAGCAAAACCTGTACATGCTTTACATGTATGACCAAAGTCATTCAAACTCCACCTAAACATGAAATTACATCAACTGTAACATTACATTTTCCCCTCCTTTTAAAAAAAATGTAGTTGCAATGGAAGGGGAAGTCAGAGATTTCATCTTGGTATCCTGGGAGGGTTAACTACGGCTGCACCCATCTCCTTCCTCATAAGGACACCCACTGGGTATGACTCAAGCAGTCACCTCTACTGGATGCTTCCTTGGGAAATTCAGCAAGCAACCTTGTGGTGATCATGCCTTTAGCACTATGGAGTCATCTCTCAATTTACAGCACTTTTTGCTGGCTGTGTTATTCATATTTTGTATATTCACACGTGTTTCTGCAGACAGTGTCTTTATCACTGACAAGCCAATAAAAACCTGCATTTCTGATGCTCAATAAGCTATTTTGCACCTGCCCATGAGGGGTATTGAACACAACCAGACTTCTAATCCAGCTGGGAGAGTTCATTTGGTATGACCAGACCTACAGTGTACAGCACTATTTGTGAATCTGTAATTGTGGTAGTCTCAGAGAATGTGGCTGGACTTACAGAGCCAGTTGGCTCTGCACTTCTGTTGCTTAGTGCTCAAAATCTAACCCCAGCCACCCCCAGCCCCTCTGATATCTGAGAACCAGCTGGAATGCAGGGGGGGTTATTTTCTGCCAAATCTTTCTCTTAATAAAACAGAAAAATTTGCCTTATTCTTAACATGACAAGTAACCTTATCATTTCAAGCCTAGTCTTGGCACACTGATTTTAAAAATTTATTATTTATTAAAAAAGAATAAGGAGCTATCTTTAAATCTTTTAATAATGCCAAAACAACCAAAAGCAACTTAAGAGTGTAACCCTTGTACCAGTAGCTGATGCAAAGGCAGGCACTAGACCCAGGCCCTGAATTAACAAACAAGCCTGAATATTTAAGTCTGGTACTATGGGAACTGTTTATACATAGGAATAAAGACCTGTCATTAAGGAACTTGACTGAACTGATTCACTTTGTAACAAAGGTGTTTTTCATTCATTAATTGAGGATAACAAAAGAATGCTAGAAAATTTTGGTCCTATATAAAGCTGGTAGGGAAGTGTCACATGACAAATTTTCATGGCTGTGAAGTTTCCCAGTTAGTTCCTTTGTAACAGAAAATGTGAAGGTACCAAAGAACTGGAAAAGTCCAACATACATCAAATGTTCCATACATGAGTTGTTGGAGATCAGCAGTGTTTCAGTACTAAGCCCTGTTTGCTGTGGAGGACATCGACACAGGAAAAGTTGGTCAGCCTAGTGCCAGAGCAATCTTTTTCCTTTGATACTCAGCATAAGAGGGGGGTGTGCTATTGCCCACTGAGTCCCAGAGAGGAAGAAAATCTAGATAACATGGGAACTGAAGATGTGCTAATGCTCCAGTTCCCCCAAATTCCTTGGAGTGTCTTGTGCCTGGATACTCAGGGTGCCCATCAACCTGCCTCACTACCTCAATCTGAGCAACATGGGGATGCTGAAAACATCCACATAAATATTTGGATTTAGTTTTGGCACAAAACTTTACAAACGTAAAATCAAATCTGACAAAGGGAGAGCAAGGGGACAGGAAAAGATAAAATGAATTCCCTACCTCAGAAGCATCACTGTCTTTTGTTATTATCTTTAAAGGCACATTTGAGTGACCAAGCCAGGTGAACCTGTGGCCAGACTGGGAACAAATACAGTGGCAACCAGTGATCCCACGGGAGGAGACAGGGGAAGAAAGGAAAAAAAGCAACAGAACAGTGTGTTTCTTCAGGCCCAGAGGCTGGGGGAAGAGGTCTGTCTTTCTTAGTAGGCTTTTGTCAAAAAAAACGTAGATTTAAATAAGAGGAAGTGTAATAATAAGCTTCCCTTTGATGCTGCCTCAGGTGGGTCTGAGCCACTTCCAGCACCTTCAAAAATCTCCAAGTGTGAAGCTGTGCTGTGCCTGTTCAGTATCACAGCTAGAAAGTCACTACAAAACCAACCAATGAGTCTCCCTTCCTGGACAGATTATGAACTTCCACCAGAGGTGGAACAGAGGAGCAGAGATGTCACCTGAGAGATGACCAAAAGGGCTGTAAGACAGAGATCTCCCCACAACAGCAAGAATCCCTCTTACTTCCAACAACACAAATCAGCATGTGCACCCCAGATGGTGCAATGTGGAGGGCTGCAATGCCTGAGAACAAATGAGAAAGAGAAGGAGGTATTTATCAGGAAGGAGGAAACCACAGCCTAGAAGATCCAAGGCTTGTTCTTGGTGAAAGAGCCATCCAGCTCCCTGGCTAATGAGAACAGTCTTTTCCACTTCCTGAGAAGGTGCAGTTATTTTGGATTCATAGCAGAGCAAAATAAAACCACACAGCCACAAAATGTTGCAAACAGAAATTTCTCTTCTGCATCAGGGTTTACTAATGTTTTACATTCCTACTAACTTAATAATTCCTGGGGGGGAAGGGGGGGTGGGGAAAGAAAAAGTTGGATTCAAAGCAAAGCAAACTCTTCCTTTCCCAAAATAGGAGCTCTGTCTGATGATGCAGTATCTCATCTGCCCATATTATTACTGCTAACAGCAAAATTAATGAGCAGATATGATGTATGAGAGACAAGTTTTAAACCAGCAAAAGCAGGAACGTTCATTCTACTTTACCCTGGTACAGAGAAATAGAATGAGATTATGGCTAGCAGAAAGAAAATGGTAGGAAAGGAATGGAAAAAGTTTACATAAAGACTTCATTGTCCTGTCCATTTTTTCAAGCTTGCCTGTGGTGAAAAGCATATTTTTCAAAGCTTCATAACACAATACTGCAAAGTGTGCCTGCCTTGTACTCTGTCTACAAGGCACCATCCTAGCTTCCAATGCTCTCACAGCAGGATATGGTAAACCAGTGCCTCAGCCTCTCAGGCATTTGACATAATACTCAGGTCATCACAGAGCACATTTCCCTGTAGAGCTTTACAATCACTTGAAGGTCTCAGGGTAAAATAAAATAATAACATAAACCAGCTAGCCTATTTCTGGGTCAGTACATATTCCTTGCTCCACCGTTCACCTGAACATCCTGTGCCCCTTCTGGAAGTTCCTTAATTAACCCTTACTTTATCTTACAACTATCAAATGTAAATTAATAGTCATGTGGGGTCATCTTTCCAAGGTTGCACTTCATGGCATACACCTGCTCCTGCCTGTCAGAATTAAATCTGGAGGGTGCTGAGTTGCTCTGTAATCTGCGTCATTTGAAGATACAGCTTTTCACCTATGCAGCAAAGTGCAATCTTAATTTGGGCTTTATGATGGAAGCAACAAAGTCCCAGGAGGAAAATACTCTCTTTACAAAATGTTGGGTTTTTTTAATTGAGGGTGAAAAATAGGATGAATATCCATTTTGAGATTTTATAGCCTTTCTTGACTCTCCTTTTTTTTTTTTTTTACACATGGTGGGTTTATTTTAAAACAGCTTTCATTAACAGCGAACAGAATTCCCTTAGCCGACCTTAGACATATGCAGCCTCACAGATGGGAAGGAAGGGTGCTTTAGGCTAAATAAGCAAGTGATGTACAGGGTCTAAAGCGAGGAGAATTCTCCTCCTGTTCTCTGGCAGTGAGCTCAGCAGTGAGCAGTGGCAGAGAGTGAGTTACCAGCAGGCAGCAGCGGCGCGGCTCCGCGAGGGAGCTTTGGGCCCTGGAGTCGCCGCGCGCGGCCAGCGCAGCCGTCCTCACGTACAGCATTCCCAAACCCACTAGGCTGGTGCTTCCATTGCAATAGAAATGACTTCTGTTTGCTTGGGAAGACTCTGAGGGCTAAATTTGCTATTTGGAAATAGTGAAATTTGAGGCAGCTGCAGGTTTTTATTAACTGACTTAGCCAGGAACTGTGAAACAGATTCAGTGTTATTACACGGTGGTAGATGGAGTAAACAGTATTCAGACCATCACCCCAACAGTAATCACCATTAACAGCTGAGGAAAATAAATACTTTAGAGTGAATAATTTTAGTAAATACGACATTTCCCAGTATAAAATTCTACCCTTTGGTCCTGCAAAAAAGTATAATAAATGAAATGAAATTGCTTTATATCGTCTCTTTCACTCTATTCAAGTTAATAAAATATAGAAGAAGGAACAAGGAAAAGAAGAGAAAAGAAAAAGCAGTGGAAAAGGCTTAAAAGAAATCCTGTAATTTCAGACTTATAATTGTATTTTGTTTTCTACTTCCAGAAAAAAATTCTCTGTTGAAAAAACAAGTACCCAATATCTTGTAAACTGTCTTGCAGTATTTCCATAAGACATCTCCCAACACATAACAGTTCTATAATCTGCAACACTAACATGGACTTTTTAAGATTTCAAGAATCATCCAGTAAATCTGTGCCATTGGGCTACATAAATTAATGTTTCCCAGAGTCCTTGATCTTGATGCCATCTATTATAGAATCCTAGAATGGTTTGGTTTGGAAGGGACCTTAAATGCCATGTAGTTCCAATCTCTCTGTCATGGGCATGGACCTCTTCCACCAGCTTGTTCAGAGCCCCTTCCAACTCAGCCTTATCTTGCACATGTTATCTATATTAATATGAAAAATAACTATTCATCCTGACCTGTAAAATCAGCTATATACCTGTTACCTCATTATAAAATTCAAAATTAAAGGTATTTTGATTACTTCTTCCAGGTGACATTCTTAATGAAAGTGAAGTTGCTTAAACTTTTTCTATCAAAATAAAAAAAATAAGAAGAATATATTGAGTATTTGTAAGAACTACTTGAAGTCATGTCAGTTAAACCTCAAAACAACCCAAAATAGTGCAATTTCTACACCATAATAACATCCCTTTTCCTTCCAACACACCCAGATAGCAAGCATGTACCCCTGCAGTCACACTGATAACACGATATCTGACCTCAGGAAAACTGAGCAATATTGGAAAAGGTATTTGTTTCTGCTGCTCCCTAATAGCTCCTCATTAGCATTGAAGTTTTCTTTAATAGGTAGATTCATGTGCTTGTTGGACAGAAATGGGGTATTCAGTAAATCCATTGAGCCAAAAGACATCTGAGTGTATGGCATTTTTACCTTTCCATTGTCCTTTTAAGGCTGCTTATTTAGCTGAATTCAGATACTGGTATATATTCATGTAACTAATTACCAGTAAACACTTTGTAAATCAAAGAAAATCATTAAAGGCCGGTGTGCATACACACACTCACACTCAGGTACACATACAAAAATAAAGGATAATTTATTTTTGTGCATTGGGTTGCACCAGCACCACGAGTAACAGGATCTGGAGAAGATAAACTTCCTTAATCGGGGTACAACAAGAGTTATTTTAAGAAAGACAGGATGTCTAGAGGGGTCAGGCCTTGGGCAAAGAGATCCTTTCTGCTTCTTTTCTTAGGGAAGAGGAGACAAATTGGCTAGATTAAAAGACTATGTCCTGTTACAGGCTTGAAGATGGCTCATAGCTCATGGCTGAGTTTCCAGAGAGGTGCAACTGATAACACTTCTGTGGGGCATGGTGGGCTGTGTGTTCCCCCTTTACTGGGCAGAATCACAGCCAGCATGCTCCATATCCTGGGCCATACACTGCTAACAGCTAACAGGTGTTACCAGCTCTTTTGAGTGAGTGCAGCTTCATCAATTGGAAATGTGTCCATTTGCATCATTTGTGGATGTAATTGAGTGCTGCAATCAAGTTATTGGCATATTAATATTACTCCTGTCCCCATTCTCACCATGAAAATCCAGAAGATTGCAGTATTGGGAAGGGCACCCTTCTTAGACCTCTCTAAGGCTTCCCCTGTGGGTGGTGTTTCACTGACAAAACCAGACATGAACTGTCAGGGCAGCTGTTGCAATAGAATTTTAATGAAATAATCTTTGGTATTTCATGACTAAATTGTTATTCTATGCATCTTAGACAGCTTCTAAAACATTCTAGCTCTTTGCCCATCACTATCAAACACAGGTATTGGGGAGGAAGGGGTAGGAATTTGGGCCCTACTACTCTGACTAGAGGATCTAAATCCTCATTTCTTTCTGTTTTACATTTGTTTTTAGTGCAATGACAGCACTGTTCTTTAGTTTAAGTATTTCCTTCCCTCTCTGGCCTTTGTACCTTTGAGACATTATTAGAAAGCAATTCATTTTGCTGAGTAAAGTAACATATTTTTAAATATGTCCTAAAACACCATTAATATAATGGTAATTCTGTTTTCTGCAAGTATTGTAATGTGAGTTCATAATATTTGATTATGTGTGACCATGACAACAATGAGTCTGCAGGAGAGGTCTCACTAGTGCCTTGCAGAGGGGTGTATATAGTGGAAAGTACCCCTGTGGAGCTAATACCTGTGTAAATTTTTGCTGGAAGTGAAATATTTCATGAATTTTGGTGTCCTAAGTGACTTTTTTTCCTCCATTACTACTATTGATCCTTCTGACTATTTTTTAATCTGTAATTTTCAACAGATGAACTCCTGTCATATTGAAAGAAAGTGCTGTTATTCTTCCCTAAACACATGAGCTAGCACTTCATAGTGTTAAATCCAATCCTATTTCTTTCTTATTTATTTATCACAGCTGTCCCTTTATTTTCTTGTAGGAATCCTCTCTGTCCTAAAACATGCCATCAGCAAATTCCATTAACAGACAAGTACTCTCTGTGACGAGGTCATTAGCGAACACATGAAACAGGACTGGCACCAGAGCTGCAACCATGACCTCTTCCCAGTCTGACAGGGACCCTTCCAATACAATCCACAGCTGTCTCCCTGTGCCTGGTCCTTCAGCCCTTTTCCCCAGCTCAAACAACTTCTCCTGTGGTCCTGTACCTAAGGTGTCAGTGCAGGGGTTAGGTAGTGCCCTATTTAGCCAAGGTTATCAAAGGCAGGTAGCTGGCTCAATTTTTCCATGCCTCTCACACTGAATTTCAAACATTTAGAACTTGCTTTCTGCTTTTTATTTAAAAACCTCCTTCAAAATGTCTTTGAAATCCTTGCATATGCTGAAGTCAGAGTAGCATACCCAGAATAATCTAGTAGAGATTTATGAAAGAAAAAGTGTAGGGTTTCTGCTGGTCTGGGGCTGCAGCCCCTTTGCAGCCCTGTTTCAAAGAGGCCTTCTACCAAGAGTAAAGGCTTCAGCTGTTTTCCAGTGACTTGGTGGAAAAACTGCCTGGACAGATTTGTCAAACCAGTCTCATGGCTGCAACTACCATCCCAAGCACCTTGTGACTAGAAAAGTCACTTCTTTCTTCCTGCCCTGCCCCAGGGAGCTCAGTGGGGCTCCTTGTGCCCTCTCTCCCCACCCTTCAGAAGGACTAACATGGCACAGGTTCTCCCAAAGCTTTTTCTCGAGTCCGCTGTTGCTGAAAAGTAATTCCAAGTCTCCTCCATGCTGAAGTCTCTGAGTTCCTTTCCCCAGCTCACATCAAGGTTTGTTGGTTCAGCAAAAAGAGTTTCTCAGTCATGTCTTTGTTGTTAACTGAAAACAAACTAAAAAATGGCATTCCTTTTTTTCTAGATCAAAGTCGTATTGGTGAATAATGCTGGCATTCCATAAAAACAAAGCTGTGTCATTGCTACTAAATTCTACTCTGGTTCATAGCTCAGAAGTGAAAGCTTTTAATCATAATTCCTAAAAATCTGTATCTGTTATTGTATTACACATCTCCTCATGTACACTAAGGTCAGAGTAGCAGCTCTGTAGTTACCCAGACTTTTTCTTTGCTCCTCAACTGCTCCCAGGACTATAACAACTATTTCTCACATCCCTTCTATAGTCCTCCACCTTCTGTCATTTAGATTGGTGTGGTATTCCCAAAGTTAAACTGCCAAGCTTTATCAATTTGTGGTTCATGTATGTGTGATGATTGCCACATCCTGCAAGCACTACCTGAAGAGCTGAATATCTTCTTGTAAGGAAAAGGAAATAAAGGAAAGGAAAAACTTTGGAGCTGTTTCTATTGTCACCATCACTACTCCCAACAGCAGAAACCAAAAGTAAATTTAAGAGCAATTGTGCTCAGGGAGCTACATAAATGCAGGCTCGAGGTTTTTAAAGATAAGAAACAAATCTGTAAAGATGGAGAACACAAGGTGCTGTGAACTGCCTGCAAAAACAACATCTTACATTAACAATAACAAAACCACTTCAAAAGCTAAGCTAGTTTTCATCATTCATGTCATTTGTTTCCTTTTTATGTTTCACTCAACTTGAACAGTGACAGCTCCATTTGTATTTCAATCAGTTCTGTTGTCAGGCAGCAAACCTATGTTGCAGTTCTTGTGTTGGAAATACTTTGAGGGAACAATTTGAAATAAGCTATTTAAACAAAAATTGAAAGAAAATCTTGAAAACCCCTTATCTTGAGGACTTTACACACTAAATAGCTAAACTTTGCCTTAAAAAAAACTGACACAACGTAACTTCCCTTGGATATTTAACAGATCTATAATGCTTGGCTGCCTTTCTGCCATTGCATAAAATACAAGCATGTGACTAAATTATCTTTTAATTTTTATGCCTATTCTACCCTACACACAACTGCCAATTATAAAAGTAAAAAACTATGAAAGGTCGTTTGTCTGGAGAACAGATAGATTTTATTTGCTTCTCAAAACTGGAAGGTTTAATGCACAGAGATTAGCACAAGCTGTTAACCCCCCAATTTTTTATTTTTTTTTTCTGTGCTGCAGCTCCACAATGAAAACAAGAGCCAGAAACAAGCCACTTTGTTTTCAAAAATTGAGTGTAATCACAAGTTACTTCAACTATTTGTCTTTTCTGCCTCTGCAAGCATTAACATACCCAAAAAGACCTTTGTAGAGAACAAGCATTGTCATCAAATTGCAAGTCATCTTATTAATGATCAAAAACACAACATGGAGATTAAATATCTCTTGACCTTTGAATGAATGACTTCTTGGAACAGCTCAAGACTCAGAATTTTAAGAGTAATAATCCAGAATTTCTGCTCTTAAAAGGACAAAAAGGAAAGGAGAAGGCTAACACACAGTTCTGTTCCTTGTCCTTTGCAAGAGCAGAACTGGTAGATTGTTCTGGAAAAGGGGGAAATGTTCTAGTCCCCCCCAAAACACACTCAGACTATTTCTTCAAGTGTGATAGAAGAACTGTAGGAGAGACTTTGCCTCAGTGAAATATCTCATGTTATTTCCTTTAAAGACAGATAGAAGTTGTAAAGATAAGGAAGTAGTCAGAGCTCCTGTACTCTTTGCTTGGGAAATGCCTGCAGCTGCAGGGGAGCTGATTCAGGAAGTCTCAACAAGCAACATTATCAAAAACCTGACTGCCAGGGAAAGGCACTCAAAGCAGTTTCCTCTTGGTGACCTTTGTGACTGAGATTGTGGAAATGGTAATACAAGAACCTCTTATGCTGGCATTGTGTTCCTTGGGAATTCATCATGGTGTTAATTGCATAAGGCAGAAATGGGTCCAAAACACATGATTCAGATTCAAAATTTAAGTGTCTCACAGTTTGAAGAAGTTGAAATTAATGAATCTGAACTTTCTGTCACTGTAAAATCACAGAAATCATTGCTGCCTAATGTCACCAAGGAAGTTAAAAAATGTAAGCGTGTCACATCCAAATATATGTAGCTTAAATTTAATGCAAGATTTCCTTTTGCCATGCTATATAATCAGACTGTACAAATGGCAACAGAGCACATTTATCTCTGAATCTGTCCTCAGCTTCATCCAAGTTTCAGTACAATGTCTCTCCAAAGCTGCAGCTTCTGAGAGAAGATATCTGGAGCAGCATGCTTTGTATGGCTCAAGAATTAATTTCTGATCCAAGCTCCTGTGATTATCAAATCTCCATACTGTAGGGTAGTCATTTTGTACTGTGGTTTGAACTTTTTTTTTTTTTAATTCAAGAACACCTGCCTAAATGAGTATTTTTACTTTCAAATACAATGTGTGTAGTACCATAATAGTACAGCTGTATTCAAGATGAGGGAGCACAAAAGGTAACACAAATTGGACAATAGAAAAAATTACAATTACAATTTTAAAAATTACAACAAATCTCCATTAAGATTAGTTGTGCTACTCCCTTTGACCTTCATTTAAATTTCAATTTTAAAAATGGCAATAAAATTGTTACAGTTATAAAACCATCTTCATCCTTGCGCAAAAAAAAANGTTGGCTGTGATCTATCCTAAAAAGAAATTTTCACCATCAACCCCAGAATGGACATTTGACTCCTACAAAAAGCTGGGGAAGTATAATCAGAGCAGCTTTGCTAGGCATAGGTGCAGCATGCCACACATCAGATGTTTACTCAGTTAATCTGTAGTGTGAAACTAGAAAGAGGAGGAGGAGGAAGAGAGGGGAGCCATGGCACAGCATTGTCAGCTCTTGTTTCTGCAATCCCTTCCCTCTCTCATTTCCTCAGAGCTGTGGGCCATGTCTACATGCAGAAGTCACATCAGCTTTACTGAAACTGAGATACTTAAGCCAACAACTTATATGTGTGCAATCCTGTTTAAAATTAATTACTGGCTCAGCCCAAAGTGATATAAGTCAGTCTTAAAACCCACAGAAAGCTCTTTCTGTCTTAATTGGCACATTATTACAGCAAAAATATTTCAAGACCTCAGACTTGCTATCTCTGAGGGACAGGGTGGTCTCTTTGTTTGGGTCAGGCAGTTCATATCCAAAGGCAAAAAACACAGGTGGGAGGGTTCAGAGAAGTTGGAAGTACTAAGCCAGTGGACCTGGCAGAGCAGATGTTTATTTATAGCACAGTAGTAGTGCACATGCATTCCCTGAAACACAAATCCAGCTTGCATGAAGCAGGCATGTTTCCAAAGGTCTTTGGGAGAACGACAGACATGCTGCAGCTAGAATTTAGCTGCTATTCAGCTATTTGGCCTTTTCCATAACATATTTCCTAGCTTCATATTGATTTTTTTCTTAATAACTAGCTTCCTACTTATTTGAGCTTGGAAAGGGAGGGGGCCTGGGGAAGAAAAGGTTTTCCTGATGGCTGAAGGTTTGTGCAGAGAACACAACCATTTTCCCTAGATGATGAAAATAACTGTACAGTACTGAACTGGTACAGAGGTACTAGCATGAAAGCTGCTTTCCTTAATTAAGAATGTAGCAAGGTAGATCAACTTTAAATTGGGGTAGGTGGCCTCAGATAGGCTGGCTTTGGGTTTGCCAGTGTCAGCTGCTGCCTCCAGGCTGGGATCAGCCTGAATATTGCCAGTGGCAGGAGGTCACAGCCCTGCTGCAACCATGGCTGCTTTTCTGTCTGTGTCTCTTCTCCGCAGGTCTCTTGTCTGCATATTGAGACATTTTTATACCCAATGGCACTGACTCTGTGGGATACTGGACCAGGACAAACAGTGTGAATGCCTTGCAAAGCTGCAGCAGACTGTGGGTGGGTGCTAGTCAAGGAGTGAGGATGGGGAGGGTACAAATTCCAAATGATTAGCTGTGTCATTTGGACACACAGGGAACTGGCTGCTGGTCCCACAGACCAAAGTTTATGTCCTAATTTGCCACCTGCCTTTTGTCTTCATCTGGACTATTTATGCACTTGAGGCAGCAGATGCTGTCACACTGCACCCCCAGCTCTCCCACACTCTCCCACAAACAAAGCTCTCAGAAAGATGTGTGATCTTGCCAAAAGCCTTTAAGCAGAGAACTGTGTGGGCCAGCCCTGGAGATTTCTACAGATCAGCAGGTGCCTAAGGAGAGCATGGCACTGCCTGGAATCAATGGTGGCAAGGGAGGCAGGCACTTCCCTGCCACTGGGTCCTGCCAGCCCCAGACAAGGGGACACCAGTAACTCACCTGAAATCTGTGTAGCATTTCCTTCCCTTGCCTTTTAAGAGGCAGACAGTGACTGCACAAGACACCATCTCAGTAAATAATTTTCTGATTACTGCTTAGGCACCCTTTAGATGCAAAATAATGAATGTAAGAGATCAATGGGTGAATTATTGATCCTGTCAAAACTCTTTATGGCTAATTATAGCACTGAATGCTAACTGAAGTGGCTATTGGCTACCTACCAGTCAAAATAAGGTCACTAGTGTGTTTACAATAAACTCCCAAACAACTTTAAATCTGGCACTGTGATAGTATTCCACCTCATTTATTCCAAAGACAATTCACACCACCTGGATTGCTTGGGGCAAGACAATGCTTAAGTACAAGGTCCTGCATGTGTAGGGAGGATCCCAAGCACAAGTAAAATCTGGGTGGAGAACAGATTGAGAGGAGCCCTGAAAAGAAGGATTTGGGGGTGTTGGTTGATGAGAAGCTCAACATGACCCAACAATGTGTGCTGGCAGCCCAGAAAGCCAACCAAAAGCAGAGTGGCCAGCAGGTCAAGAGAGGTCATTCTGCTTCTCTACTCTGCCCTCACGAGATCCCACCTGGAATGCTGCATCCAGCTCTGGGGTCCTCAATGTAAAAAGGATGTGGACCTGCTGGAGGAAGAGCAGAGGAGGCCACAAAAATGATCAGAGGGCTGAGGCACTTCTCCTGTGAAGACAGACTGGGAGACTTGAGGTTGTTCAGCCTGTGGAGGACTCCAGGGAAATTTTACAAAAGCCTTCCAGTACCTGATGGGGGCCTGCAAGAAAGCCAGAAAGGGGCTATGGACAAGGGCATGTAGTGACAGGAGAAGGGGGAATGGATCCAAAATGAAAGAGAGTAGGTTTAGATTAGGAAGAAAGTCTTTCCCATGAGGTGGTGAGGCACTGGAACAGGCTGTCCAGAAAAGTTGTGGATGCCCCATCCCTGGAAGGGTTCAAGGCCAGGCTGCGTGGAGCTCTGAGCAAACTGGTCCAGTGTAAAGTGTCCCTGCCAATGGCAGGGATGTTGGAACCAGGTGATCTTGAAGATATCTTCCAACTCAAACCAGTCTATGATTCTATGAATTACAAACTGCTGTCCCTGTCCTCTCTAGCAACAGAAAGCGTTGCCAACATTTGTGCTCATCTCCAGCCAGGCAGGAATTCACTGCAAAGCACTGTGTGTGTTAGATAAAGAACACATTCCCACCTTGGAAAAAAAAAAATCTTTGAAATCATTTCAGAGTGTCTCCTTTACCTTTCTGGGGTTCTTTCTCTTGCATTCAGTAAGACTTTCTAAGAAATAATGGAGCAACATGGGTGTTCTGCAGCAAGGAAAGTAACAGTGGAAACTGTGTTTCACCTATAACTGAACCTATCTAGACCCTATAATAATTTTTATTAACTACCTGGATTTTTGAAAAGCAATTGGTTTATATAAGTCAAAGTTAAAACCCTACTACTAATCTCTCTTGCATTGCCAAGCATGAAGTGCATTTAAATTTGTTAGTCTCCTAACAAATCTCAGGAGGCCTCAGGAGACCTCTCCTGAGGTCTCCTGGACAGGAACAGTTTTCTCTTTCATATTTTTACAGGGAACAGTTGTACTCATTTCAGATACAAATTATGCTGACACCTCCCAAAGTTTTACATAAGACATTTCCCTTTTCTACTCTCAATAGAGTGGATTCTTCTTGCATGGGAGAGCTAAATTCAGCCTCCAGATCTAACTAGAGCTCTCTCAGGACATGAACCAGGGCTATTCCTAGTAGCTGACCAAGCTCACTCTATCTCTCAGTATCACAAACCAAAAAGGCTCCGCTGGGAAAATTTGTTTGGAACCACTGTGCTCCCACCAGTCCTTTTTACTTCTGTGAACTGTCGTTTCTCAATAACAAACATTAATCCAAAAATCCCAACCAGCTGCTCTGTTATGCCATTTATCAACACCCAGTATGCTGAGATTTACTACAGAACTCACCTTGTGGTTTGTTGGATACGTGCAGTTTAGGAGGCTGCTGTACTGCTGGGTGCTATTCAAAGGGTATTCTGCTGCCTGCACCTGCAGGTAGGATGAGAGAATAAATTTGAGAAAAGATGATGGTGCTTTGGGAATAGGAGGAATTTGAGTAGAAAACTGAGAATCTATCACACATAATGTAAAAAGAAAAGCTGAGAAAGCAGGATTTGAATGCCTTGTGGCCATCCAGACTACCTGAGCTAACCTTTTTTAAATGGCGCATACTTTCATGCTGGGATTCATTTTCCCTAGCTTTACAGTAGATGTCTAAAGGCATCTCTACTGCCAAAAGAAAGAAGATGGCACTCCTCAGACACAAATCACCTTTGATTACATGGACTATCCAAAACTTCAGAAGTAGCAGACTCATGTAGTTGTTTGTTTCTCTCCATTGATGATTGTAGGGTGGGCTGAGAGATAGCTCAGATGAAGACATTGCATTTATCTGCAGTTTCACTAGAGAAACCTCATTCTGCTTGTGGCTGAATCACACACCATGTACCCATGAAAGAGTCTTTCAAATGTAGGACAACCCAGAAAGCTCTATTTCAAAGATACTTCATGAGTGAATATGATTTTGGCTTCCTTACACGTTCTCTCCATGAATTGGTCAGTAATCTAAAAGAGGACAAAAAAGTACTTCTGAAGAATCAGACCCTTGATATAAAAGCAAACATTCTGGCAGGACACAGAGTGCCTAATATTAATGAACTGCTTTTTTTTTTTTTTTTTCCCCTTTTTTTTTAAAGAGATTTCCTTGTAACTTGCTCAGATGGCATGCTCAATGCCTCAGGCAAGACTGTGCAGCTGCCTCTACAGCTTGCAAAGGACTTGGCTACATTACAAGTGTCATATTTTCTCACAGATAAATTGTTCTTGAATAACACTGCCTAAGTAATAGGGTTTCCATCAGTATCAGCTTTGCATACCTCCTTACTTCTTTTCACCCTTCTTTTATTGTACAGACACGTTAACTGTGACCACTGCAAAGAAGCTCTTTTTATGCTTCAGTTCCCCCTGAGTCCCTCTTAACATCTCCAAGGGAATGGATGGCATATGGGATCATGTTCCATATGCCACCCTGGTGCCTTTTTTTTAGCACCTGCTTTAAAAATCCAGGGCCACGGCGCAATGGACAAAGTTTAGATAGAGCCCAGAGCAGTTGCTATACAGTAGGCCAGTGACTGAAAGGAACTGTCCTCACCCAGCTTTGCCACTTCCAGGAGCCATTCTTGCAACTCCCAGGTCTTGTGAGGACTCGCTGAAAGCAAGGGGGTGGATTTTGTGCATGTGTGAGTTAGAGAAGTGTGGGTTTGCAGATTCTAGGAAAGGAACTGACTTCAATGTATCAACAGAAATGCATCTGGTTTTGTTTATCTAAATAAAATCTTCACATTAAACTTTTCATTTACATTCACATTTTACTTCACATTAGATAATTAATTTATATCTTCCCCTTTCCAGTGTTGAGAAGAGACAATATATAGCCATTTTTGTCCTGAAGGAAATTATTCTCCTAATTGAACTCTTTTCCTCTGTCCAAACAATTCCCCTGATGACACAAATTACACAGGTCATGAATGGCAGGATATCAGACTCTATAACCTCCTGAAGACCATGGGAGTGGCACAGATCCACAGAGTGGCTGGGTGCATGGTCTGTAAGAGCAGTAACAGGTAGCTATTACACTTACAGACCATGCACCCAGCTCCCTGTCCCTAAAACAGGCTAGACAAAAGATTTCAAGCAGGCATTGCGTACAAAAGACTTAAAATCCACCACATCCTTGTCCACAGGTTGGCAGCCCCTCTCTGCCTCTGCAGCTGTTCCTCACCCCACGTGCACCCAGGCTGAGCTACCCTGCTCAGAGCTGTGCCAGCAAAAGCTGCAGCTTCTATGAAACCAGAAACACGACAATCCTCCCCACTGGCTCTCAAAACCAAGTACAAAAGTCCTAAGGAACATTTACATGACACTGTGTTTGATCTCTTTTTAAAGTTAAATTTTGAATAAATGGAGTTGTCTGCTGCTGAATGGGAGCAAAAGGGTTTGTTGTCTTACCCACCCCTGCAAAAAAAATTAACCAAAGCTTTGCCAGAAGAAGCAACACACGCATAGGCTAATATTAACAATATTTGCAGCACCATGTCATCCAGCTGAAGACAGCAAGATGGCAGAGTGGATACAATGCCAACATTTTCTGCAAGATTTTCTGTGTTACTGCCCCTAACATCGCTCCCACTGATGGGGGATAAAGTGAAGGCAACAACCAGGGGAAATTTTAGCCAATGTTTAGTAACATGGCTGCAGCCCAAGTCACCATCCAGAATGTAATTCCACTCCTCTGAAGACTCAGCAGTGCTCATTGCAGCAGATAAACAAGTCGCTCTGTTACCCTGAGGCGTGACAAATACCGCTGTGGAGCTGCCTGCATGGAGAAGAAGGGATCCAGTGCAAGATCCAAGCCCACATTCCTACCTGGGAAGGCTGAAGGAAAAAAAACTATCTCAGCTTTCTACTTGATGCTGTCTTATCACAGGCAGAGCACGTATCCCATATCTGACCCCAGGGCACCAAGGCAGGACTTGAAACTGAATTCACTGTCACCAGTGATGTCTTTCTCCCTTCTTGCCTAGGCAGAATATGTTGAGGGTGCAAGTAGGGTGCTTTGGGGTCACTTCTCTGCAGTGCCATGGAAATTTTAGACAAATCATTTTGGGTATGTCTGTATTAAGAGGGTTGAGAAACACCAACCCTTTCCACTTTCTCTGGGGCCCCTCAAGGCCAGGAAGGAAAATCAATAGAGAAGCAAAGCAAATACTATCTGCCCTGTTAAAGTCCTCAAGCAGATATCCTTTGGACATAACAACTCTGCACAGTTCTGCATCAATATTTTTGTATTTTTTCTAGCCCCAGGCTGTTATATGTCATATGCCTGCAGCATCGTTCAAATTTTACTATTTGGAAAAAAAAAACAAACCACACAAACAAACAAACAAAAAACCCACACCCAGGCTAGTTATAAGAAATAAACCTTTTGAAGTGCTTTAGGTGTTTTGGTAGGAAAGAATATTAAACCCCCAGAGAAATATCTTTTATGGCATGATAACCAGTGAACTCTGCCTGAGCCTGTGACTTATTCCTCCCCTTAATGCTTTTAGAAAATCCATTAAACTTGTGCTCCTTAGTAACTTAAGTTTTGGGTTTCTTTCCACAAAGTAGAGAGACAAAACTCCCAAATTATATCAGCAGCATCCCAGCACAGAAGAAATGTAATTTGTCACAGCATTGTGAGATACTTCACTGCTGAAACTATATGGACTTGACAGAAACTGTGGCCAGCTAACACCTTATGTTAGAATTTTACTCAAGAATAATTAATTGGCAAGATGTCCTTAGCCCAAAAAAAGCATATTTAACATTTCCTGAACCATCATAAATTTCACCATCTGCCATCTTGCCCTAACATGCTCTCTGCCTCTTGAGAAGGCACAAAACCATGAGTGAAGATTTGAGTGTCTCTCTGGCTACCAGAGTTCAAAGCATCTGTCAGCTACACCATGTACCAGAACACAGCACACATGGACTACTTGAAATCATACACTCAGTAGTCAATGCTTCTCTCAGATTATTTATAATTCCATATCTTGAGGAAAGAAAACCATATAAATTAATGCAAGGTCAGATTCTGACACAGAAATTTTTTGTCATGCCCCTAGTTTGGTCCTAAATTAAGGCCCTTCTTGATTAAAAGGGCCTTAATCAAGTAAACAAATAATGTAGAGAAAGCTGCATGCTACTTGTAAGAAGATCATGAGCTGAAGAAGCAGCTAAATTCACAGCAAATCTCAACCTGTGTGAATCATTCATTCAGAATTAGAAGAATTCTAATGGCCATTAAATGTTCTCCTCAAACAGTTACTTGCTGAAAAACCAAGCCTGAATACTCAGTTAAGATACAGTTAATCTGTGTTTGTGGGCTTCTGTGCAGAATTTGATCAGCAAATTGGCCTCAGTGAGTGCTTTGTGGAGAAGATTCTAAAGCTCAGACCCAAATGCTTTCTCTCCTTACCAAGACCATCACATCAACCTGTGTGTCCTGAATTCTGCTTCTGCCCAGGGTGTGCCACCCCCAGAAGCACCACATGCACATGCACTGCAAGTCCATCACCTGTGGGATGAAGGGGACCTGCTGCCTCAGGGCTGCTCACACCCAGAAATATCTGGGGTGCTACAGACCTGAAATGGGAGGTGATGATCAGTGACTTGTCCAGGATTTCTGTGTGTAAAACAGCCCAGGTGTAGTCACTCTTACAGGAGCTCTGGACACACCGAAGGAAATCTGCTCCTCCTGAGCCCTGGGAATGCCTCAGAATGATACTCTCTCTCCTGAGGATAATGAATTGCACTTTTGTACTTCTCACTTGCTCACTGATGATTATTATGCAAACTATTTGTGACACTAGCAGCAGGACAAAAGCCAAAACCCAAAAGAATTGTCACTTAAACCTGTGGCAAACCACAGCCACGGTTCTGAAAAGCCTCAGGTCACCCCAGCCCACAGGGAAGGCTGTGCAGGGATGACTTGCAGCAACACAAACCAGATGTCAAACAGATCTCCCCCACACCTTTTGTTATTCCTTGCTGAGACCACAAGGAGTACTTCCCATTTCTTCTTTGCAAGCAGCTGAGAGCTGTTGTATCCACATATTGCTTTTCCATTGTCAGGCTGCTAATTGAGACTTAAAAACCTTCATTAGCCACTTCCCATGGACCTGCATGGTGGATCCACGCCATAGTAAAGCAAGGACATTGACTAATGAAACCTGACAAGTGTGACTGAGAAATCCTCCAGGATTTCTGAGCCCAGCAGCTTGCTCTGTCAGAGATGACCATCCCACGGCAGAGTCAAAAAAAGAGACGTGCCTCAGCTTCTGCAGGGCTGTCAGGCCTCAAACAGGCAGATCTTTAAGACCTCCACACAGCAAGAATATTCCTTTGCCACCTCTCTGCAGAGTTGCTTTTACTTCTTTATCTACTTCTTTGCTCTTAATATTGCCATTTTCTCACTGGACTGCATATTGCTCCTTCTTTTTTGTGCTGTTTACTCATGTTCAAGCAAACCAAATGTAATGGCCAACTTTCAGTTTATTGGTCTGGTTTTGCTACCAGGCTCTCTGCCAAATGATTGCTGAATTTCTAAAGGAACAGGAAGTAAAACATACAAGGAAAATGGAGGTGAATTCCACAATCACTTCCCCTCAACAGTGATGTTATTAAGAGCAAGATAAAGGTGTCAGACACAAAAGAGATGTGGGCTCAACACGCCTTTGGATTAAACCTGCAGTCTTGTGGAACAGGGCTACTAATCCCTTCTGCAGTTTAGGCTCCCTGAGTTCCCCCTCTCGGCACACTTTACCCTTTTGCTGGGGCAGTTGTCACACACACCCAGGCACGCTGGGGATGGAGCACATCCCCACACACTGAATTCACAGAATTCACAGAATTCACTGAATGACCAGGTTGGAACAGACCTTCAAGATCATCGAGTCCAACCCAGCCCTAACACCTCTACTAAACCACTGAGTGCCACATCCAGTCTTTTTCTAAATACATCCAGGGATGGTGACTCCACCACTTCCCTGGGCAGACAATTCCAGTACTTTATCACTCTTTCCTTAAAAAACTTTTCCTAATAGTCAGCCTATATTTCCCTTGGTGCAGCTTAAGACTGTGTCCTCTGGTTCTGCCAGTTGTTGCCTGGTGAAAGATACCAACCCCCACCTGACTACAACCACCTTTCAGAGTTGTAGAGAGTGATAAGGTCACTTCCAAGTCCCCTTTTCTCCAGGCTAAACACCCCCAGCTCCCTCAGCTGTTCTTCCTAGGGCTTGTGTCCCTCACACAAGCCCCTCACCAGCCTCGTTGCCCTCCTCTGGACACACTCCAGCATCTCAACATCCTTCCCAAAGTGAGGGCTCAGAGCTGGACACAGCACTCTGAAGTACACAGTGCACTGAAGTGAGCCGCTCTTCTTCTCCAGGAGCGCCACTCGGCCTCACACACAGAAGGCAAGAGGCTGTCACAGCAAGATGCAATGTTTGGGTAATTGCTGTTTTTCTCAGCTGCATCAGGTGAAGGGAAGCATTTGTCACTTGTTTGAGCAGTCCCCGGCAATCAAAGGCGCTGACAGCGCTCCGGGGACTGCGGCGGAGTCGCTGCCCGCCAGTGGCTCCCACTAATGAGCAAACACTGCCTGCGAGATTGCTGGGAAGCAGCTTCTCCAGAGCACTTCCAGACAGTCTGCTTTCTTATCTAACACTAAATAATTATAGAGCTTATTTTTAAGAAAGGAAAGGAGATTTTCCACTGAAATTGGCCGAGTGGCTTTAGAATTGGTGTATTGGCTCAGTGGTGTAGCCTTTTCCTCTGAAAACCCAGCCCCTTCCATCTTCCCTTTTGCTCATATAAAGCAAGCAAAGTCAGGCAAGGCAGCCAGGACTCATGTTGTCATTTGTAATCGTAGGGCTGAGAATCTATTTTCATTGACTGGACAACAGACAGAAATGGTGACTCTGCAGCTGACTCCCAGGACAGCATGTAAGATATGCATGGCATGCTGTAAGCTTTGTAGTCTCCTTTGCAGAGGAAAATTCCCTAGATAAGGACAACGGTAGGGAAGCAAAGGAGGACAGACTGACAAATCTTACAGCAGCACAAGTCCTCAGAATACACTGACATCTCTTTTATGGATAGAAATAATTTTCATAAGCTGAAACAAGAAAAAGAACAAATGTTTAAACATCTGAACTTGAATAATTTGTTTAAAGTAAACCCTCGCAAAGCACAAATGCAAACAACCTTACTTCACCCCAGCCTTTCTGGATCAAGACATGTCTCAGAGCAGATCTCCTAACACCTACAGAAATAGTGACAGACAAAGAAAAGGGAGAAACTTTAACTCTTACCTAGCTTAGGTGCCTTGGCAAAGATTTTTCTTATCCTCAAAGGCCAGTACAGAGCTGCCTCCCTTTAAAAATAAATATTTTGCTAGAATTGTTTACAGTGATTTACAGGTAACTTATGCTGTATTGATCTCACATCTAAACTGAATAATCCTTAGAAATCAGAGAGACTCATAGGTCGAAGGAAAGAAAAGGACTGTTTTCCTTTTTCAGTTTTTTCCTTCTACCACACACCAAAATGTCATGTACTGTTTGGATATCTCAGCTTACACGAGACATACTCACAAATTAAACTTTATATCAGGACCTCATTAAATTTAAAAAAAAAAGAAATGGGGGTCAATGCTCTTTATTCAGAAAACATGAATTCTCTAATTCATCTCTTTATTAATTCACAAATTTTCCAGGTCACAAACTCTCCAACTTACATGTTGCTCTCTCTGTGCCTCAGTGGTTGTGTCAGTACAACCACTGTTGGGGTGTGGCACCCCAATATTTTATTAACAACAAATAATACATTACCAGCAAATAATATATTAGAAGCAAATAATATATTACCAGCAAAACTCATAAAATGCAGCACAATAATACAATGATCATAGGATGTAATATAAGATGCAATATGCCATTTGCAGATGGTGCATATCTCATAAAAGCACCATACCAATGATGTTCAGAAGTTTGTTCTATTTCTGTTGCAATTCTGACAATGCAGCCAGTATCATGTTTGATAGCAGTGGTCACCTGTTTTGGACAAATAACATCCATTTCATATTTGGTGAATAAAGTTTTCAGCTCATCAGTTTGAGAGCATGCTGTGTCCTGTGCTGGCCCTAAGGGACCAATGGGGTCCATGTTGTAGGCCAGTCTGACACCAGCACTGGTGGGAAGTTTGCATTATGGTCTCTGTTAAGCTATCTATGGGTCTTTAATGACATGAGGTGCTTTAAGCTTAAATTTTTACTTCTCATTACCCAACTCCACTTTGATTGCCAGTAAATTAAATTAATTTAGCCCAAGTTGTCTGTTTCGGCCATGGCTGTAATTGCTGAGTGTAATTGCTGTCCTTTTCTCAGCCCATGAGCTATACATTATATTTTCTCTAGCTGAGGAGGGCAGTGATAGAGTGCCTTTGGTGGGCACCTGGTGTCCAGCCAGGGTCAACCCACACAGCTGCATAGCAAGGAATTAATTTAATTCTGACACAGGATTAAACCAACCCTGGATGTGGTGTGTGTAGGGTAAGCATTACCCAAATTGTTTACTATTTCAATTGCAATCACAGGGAATTTGCCATGGTTTTAACAGAGTATACTTTCTGAGTAGCCCAAAGAACTTTTCCTTCCCTGTGATCTGCTTGAATATGAACAATACAGTCCTTCATTCTATTACAAATTCTACAGGTGACCCCTCTCTGTACTACTTCATCACAAATAAAGAAAAAAGTCCTTAGAATACCANTACTTTCTGAGTAGCCCAAAGATGGGCTTCCCTATGATCTGCTTGAATATGAACAATACAGTCCTTCATTCTGTTACAAATTCTACAGGTGACCCCTCTCTGTACTACTCCATGATAAATAAAGTCCTTAGAATACCAATGATATTTCCTGCAGAGGAGGTAGTTTGGTGTCTCCTGAGTGAGCTGCAAAACTATTCTAGCAGGTAATCCCTGGGCAGGGAAATCTGGATTTGAGTTTACCCTCAGGCTGTAAATTTCACTACATTCTCCTTTCTTCCTTAAGCTTTCTTTAGTCATCAAATGCCCAACTAAAGTGAAAAATCTTCTCTCATCCATGTATGAACCTAAACAAACGGTTTTATCCATAAGTGATGACAGAATATTATTGTGCAGAACTTCATTCTTCAGGTTAGACTTAAATTCACATTTCATGGAGTAGCCAGAAAAAGGCAAAACATTTCAGTAAGATATAAAATCTGGAGTGTCATCACTGCCTGCTATTAAATAGATAGGACAATGTTATGTAAATGAAGTGCTAACCTGGTAAATCTAATAAACCCTCTCTTTGTTTTATTTTGCTGGCATCAACACCTCCATCCTTAAACACTTAAATTTTTTCACTAAGACCACTGTACTGTATATTTTGAACACAGTGTAAAAGGAGCTTTACATTTTGTAGACTATGGATTTCCTATTTGCTGAACAGTCTGCAAATCTGAAGACACAACCCACAAACATAGAATTCTTTATTTCTTGGCACATAAGTTAGACTAAATATTGCATTCATTATTAACACTGACCCGTGGAGAGGTAAAAACTCAGTTAAAAGAAAGCTGCTCAGGGTTTCCTTTAGAGAAGACACACATACAGAAGTCTGGGAGGACTACAAGCTACTGAAGTTTCTGTGTTTAAATAAACAGCCAGTCCTCTTTGGTTACCTTACAATCTGCTGTTATGAGGAGACTCAACCACACATCCTTTCATCTAAATATTCAGGGGCAGAATTCAGTTTCTGTGCCTGGTCCAGGATGCTCTCCAGCTTTCTGGTTTGCCAACCATCCTTGAGATTGATGTCTCCCCAGTTCAGCCACCTGGGCAATGAAAACTGGGATCTCCATGCTCAGCATCTCTCTCTACAATGTAGCCAGATTTCCAGTGAAACCCCTTTCAGGACAACATGATTGGAGCCTCAGCAGCATAATTCTGCATTAATGGACACTTCAGCTTCAGCAAGAGCATCATGCTTCTGTTTTCCTGCCATCTCCTAAAGCAGGCTCACACTTGGTAGCCCTGTTCCCCCAGCAGTGCAGGGTGCCTTTACCTGCAAATCTGAAGGACCACTCGCAGCCATGACTGACAGCAGCAGCAGAAAGTCATCATCTTTAGAAAAGTGCTGTTTGAGTTTTATGGATCTTCTTTTCTGAGATTCTTCGAATGAAAGTCTAGCTATTCTTGGAATTTAAGTGAAAATATGGGAATGGTTCCTTCTCATTGCATGGAGCATAACAGACACTCTACAGCTGTAATTGGAATATCCTTGAGGTCTCATATCTGCTCATTAGCAATTACTTAGCCTATTAGAAAGCAGGTGAGTGTCACTTTTGAAAGCTAGGAAATGAAATGTCTTAATGCCGTGGAACTGCTGTTGGAATAATTTCTGCAGAAACATAAATTTAGATTAATTTTCAATACTTATAAAAACCTGTCCAAACTGTATTGTGTCACACGATCTCACCCTAACCATTGCAATGACTTTCTGGCTCTGAACAAAATTAATGTGTTTGTATCAATTTTCACCATGTGCAATTTGTCCAGTAGTTGTAAAATAATACAAAATGGTTTTCTTTCTTCAGTTTTGAACAGGCCATGACTGATAAAACCAGAAACAGGAACCAATTCTGAGAACATCCAGCATGCAGGTTTAAATGAACTGTCTCATATTATCACTGGATTTTTCAGCACTCTGAATGTTGTCATTCTCTAAGCTGTGGCTGCTTAACACCTCTTAACACAAGGTACAAGGTAGAGATTGCAAGGAGAAACAACTTGCATATATTTTCCACAGACCAGTAGTGTTTTGTTGGTCATTTGGTTTGTGTGGTTTTTATTTTTTTTGTTATTTTGTGGGACGGTTTGGTGTCTGCTTTTTTATGATGTTCAGAAAATATTCAGACGACAATTTATCTTCATGGATGAGATTTGTATCTGCACAGAAAGGACATGGAAAGACCTAAGGAGGGTTTTTAGCACAGAAATGGCTTCCACCCCAATAAGCTAAACATATTCATGCTGTAACATTATTTGCAGCCCTGACCCATATGGGGGCAGTGAAGGGAACACCTGCATCAGGCTAAGTGGAGCTCGGACTGCATCAGCCAGTGTTAGAAGAAGATCCAGACCCTTTGCTGTGTATGCTGCTAAAGCTTTTATACACAGATGGATATACTCACACACACATTCATTATTTGTTTAATCAGCTATTATCTTTGTTTCTGTACTTCATTATGAATAAACATTTTTAGCATCTGCTGATTAAAAAAATGACTATCATTTTGTGGCCATATGTATCATATAGAAAAGCTGCATGAAGAATAAATTTAGTTTAGTAGTCAAATAAATTTTTAAAAATATATTTGTATACAATAGCTGGAACTTGTCTTGAAAGAAAACTAAAAGAATGCAGAAGAGCATGGGGCTGATATGGGGGTGGTAACTGAAGATAACAACAGAAGCAAGAAGAAATGTTTTTGAATTAATACCATGCCTGTAAAAAAGAATGGCCAAGCTGCATCTAAAAGTAATATTCATGAACATGTCATTGCAGGATATAGTCACAGTAGTATTCTGGACTTCAACAACATTACCAGCAAAAAAAAACCCCACAACACAAAAAAAAAAAAAAAAAAAAAAAAAAAAAAAAAAAAAAAAAAAAAAAAAAAAAATTAAGAAAATGTGCAAAATACATGTCTTCTGTTTTCACCAGAATGGTAGCTTTCTGCCAAATGCCAACACAGGAGCTACTTTGCGCTATAAAATACCTTCATTGCAGCAGCCACCATACAACTTAATGGACTTGCTCACTTTGTTTCACAAGGCAAGACAGGCCTTGGATTGTTTTCTATTATCCCTTGCTTTCTCACAGAGTAAGCACACTAGGCTGGTTCATAACATTAATCACAGTTTTTAATTTGGATCCCTATTAGTTTCTTTGATATTCAAAGCAGCTCTGCCAGAGAGAAAAACAATAGCTCCAAGGCAACGGAAGCTGTTCACTTCTCTGGTTAATAACGTTTCCCAGCCTTCCCCTCAGGCTGATGCTGAATTACAGAGGTGTTTGCTGGATCCAGATGCGTCTCCATTTCTCCTCTTTCTCCTTCAGTGCACACAGGGACATGGGGAGAAGGGGGGAGGTGGAGCCCAGGCCAGAGATGGTGGCTGCAGGAGCAGCCCAGGTGCCCGGGGGACACCAGCACAGGAGGTCTCTGGCCTCGGGCCAGGACACACCACTGCAGCCTAGTCCTCTTCCCAGATGCTCCAGCAGTCAGCCAAAGTTACCATACAAACCAAGGACCCCTCAGTGGACCAGGGATCCTTGACTGCACTCTGCTAAGTGGCTCAGCATTTCTTACAACTCTACTTGAGTTATGTCAATCACCCTCTGAGTTAATTAGTCTGCTTTCAATTACTAGGATAATTAACACCTCATTTAAAGCAGAAAATAGTTCTCTTAATTTCAGTACTCTATGACTAAATTTGAGTTTGCCTCCAGCCCAACAGCTCCCAAAAGCCTTGACCTGATAGTGCTGATTGGGATCATTAGCCCAAACAAACTTCAGTATTACAAAGACTTTCCAGCTCTGTCCATTCTAAGTTTTGCAGGATTTTTCAGGACTCTCAACACATATTTTCCTCAAAGAATACCCAGGGCATTGCAGAAGATTCCCTATACAACCATACAGAGAAAAATTCTGCTCGCTGCAACAGTAGCAACACAAATGACCACCACAGGAGATACCATCTTCATTAAGTTAAATTTTATTTTCATAGGGAACATAGAAAGGTGCTGATTCAGCCAGTGATCAACCCTTCAACAAAACCATTTTCAAAACTGAACCTCTACATGGAGAGGGGCGAACCTGTGTCCCTTGCCTAGGCAAAAGCCCTCTCTTTTGTGGGAGACTTTTGTGCTCCAGGTGTTATGGTAAGGGAGGTGGGGAAGTTTGCTAGTATGTGGAGAGATCTGCAGGAAACAGAAGACCTTCAAAAGTGTAGTTTCTTCAAGAAATCAAGGTAACAGAACCTGTCTTTTGGAGAGATTCCTATTCAGTTTAAAGCTGAACAGAGCCAGATTTTCCTTTGGAAAGGCTAAACAAGCATTTAGATCTCTTGCACTTCATTTGATGAAAGCAAACACCCCAGGAGGCAAAAGCTATTTAACCTACAACTAGCAATCACTAATATTTCTGATTATATAAGGGACCCATTTTCACACAGTTAAAATGAGTACTTCTTCTCTCTGCTCTGGTGTTTTAACTCAATCGATTTTCAGGAAAGATATTTTCAATACAACTAAATTTTGATCACGACACTGACTGTGATGTACAGTGTCATTCAAATATGTGCTTATTTTTGTGTTCCTTCACTTAGACTGGAACAAGCTTACGAGGTGCTCAGAAGCTGAATAAAGATTTCTGTTCATCAAAGCAAAGATTTCTGCAGATTTGGGGAAAATGCCTGTACCACACTGCTTGAAGGGTGTTATGTGATTGAGTTATTAAATATGGAATCATCATGCTGTAGCCGAAAGGGGGACGTTAAAAATGAATGACAGTCCTGCCTGAAGTGAGTATACAACTATACATGCAGCCTTAATATTCTTCTAGCATTGCTTGGAGTTTTTGCATAAAATTTCTTGCAGCAGGAACTTTTGGTTGCTTGACAGATTCAAACTGACAGTCTACAGGTGAAAAGCTTTCTGCTGCATTACAAATTGTTTGAGTCATTCGGGACCATGGTGACAAGGACACATTATGTGTAGACACTCACCTTATCGGGGCCAAGCTGCAAAAATCCTCCTAAAAAATGGCTTCATTGACTTAAGCAAGTTTGTGCCATGCTTAAGGATGTGTAGAATTTGATTCTAAGCACAGGGCTTCCTTTCATGTTTGATTGCTCATTTTTTATTCAGCAAGAAAATAGCCTGTCAGTCGTCAGCAAGGATAAGCTCTCCAGCACTGTAATTCTGAGAGCAGTTGTTGATTTCACAAAGAGAGGTGCTAACTTGCAGCCAACCTCCTCCTTTTATTCTGGGCTTGATACAACTTTGGAAGCGTTATTAAGAATTTAAATCCTAAACAGAGTGTATTCCATTTCTTTCCTGAACGTTTAGGTATTTATCTTACCTGTTTAAAGTCAAAGATTACCTTTTTTCCCCCCTCCACAACAGAAATGAATAAAGCAAAATTAATATAAAGCATGCAGATAACTTTGTGCAGTTTGCTTTTATGTGCATCAAGGAAAATCATCCAGGCCCAGCAAGAGACACTGGACAGAAAGATTTCCATTTGACTACAGTGCACACTAGGGCAATGTACCTCAAAATATATTGCTTTTTTCTTAATTCCTTGGCCTTCAGATAGAACCTAAAAATAGAGAATATCACTGAAAGATTCAGTGATTTAGTCTAAAGATTGCACCAATGTACTTCTTGTGTTAGGACCTTTTTGATAACACATCCACATTCTTTATTGTGGTGAAAAATGAGATAGTTTAATTTGCCATCTTGTATTTCCCAGAACTGTGATCATTGTGATATCCCTTGGAAACATGCTAGACCATTGCAAAAAAACCAGCTGAATTTTATGGCAAACACACATGACATCAATTTAAACAAAACAAAGCAAATGGTCAAGACCCATCCCAGTTAGGAATCAGGCTCTGTTTCTACCTTTGCTGTAGTCCAGCAAAATGCTTAGGTTATGGCATATGCTCTGCTGTGTCATGCTATGTGCTTTTCAGACATTTAATTCCTTAAAATTCAAATTACAGTGGAAATTGCATTGGAAAATAAGAATTATTTCAGTCTGCCATGCCCTGCAGAAAATTATCTTGCATGGCACAGAACCAGTCCCCTATTGTGCAGGATTTGTGGGTTGCTCTTTGGAGAGGCTAAACAAACTTCACTGCAGAATTAAGGGACTCCAGGTCACTCTCTTGGTGTTAGATGCTTAGTAGGTGCTCTGGATCTGGCTATGATTCACATTTCAAAGTACCCTTAAAATATTATTTTACTAATTTCATAAATATTTATATGGTATGCAGCTGGGAAGCAACAGTCCTGATTACAAGCTACTCACAGGAGGCACCACTGCAATCCAAGTGCTAAAAAACCAGATTGTTATAATTGTAATTGCTGAATACCTCAAGCTTATGGAGAATTTTAACACTTGTCACAGAATTATGGTGTCTTAGTCATCCTTGTATTGACAGAATGTTTGAAAAAAGTCACCTCCTTCAAATAAACCTAATATTAATGCTTGACTTATGGATAGTGCAGTGTTTGTTGATCAATATTTCAAACACTTTGCATTTCTATGTATATTTTAGGTAACTTTTTACACCACGTACACTCTTTTCCTTATTTACTTCTGTGTTTTCAAAACTGAAATCATATTTGTCATTTCATTCCATATTTCCTCCCAGAACATTGTGATTTTTGGGTGAAGAAGTGGACTTTCACAGCGACTGATGGTACCTGTCAAAGAAACCTCAGCAAACCAGCGAGCAGCCGTGATTCCCCTCCCATCAGAGCAGTGACAGTGGCTGTGGACTCTGCACAGTGCTCTCCCTCCAGCAAGGCCAGAAGAAGACACTTCCTTCTGTGTTGCTCCTCATTCTGCTCACAGACATCCTGGCTTGGCATTTTGGACAAAGTAACTTTGGTATAAAACATTTGCTGTAGAGCCAATACCAATCTGGAAGGAAATACCACTCCTTTATTTTATCACAGACCTCTCATCTGCACTAAAATAAAATAGTTTGCATTATGACTGCACTAAGGTTGGGATATATAAAATTATCCATTGCTGAATATGTCCAACTCGAGATTCAAGGAGATTTGGAGACACTCAACACCTCTATCAGAGTTTATCAGAGTTTATCAGAGGTTGGCACATCAGGTCCAGAATGCCATTAAAATATGCTTTAGCTTTTGATCCACACTTAAGTGGTCAGATAGTTGGATAAGGTGATCACAGAGGTCCCTTCCAACTGAACTATTTTATTTTATTCTAAATTTTGGTTACTCTATCCATATACTGCTAAAGGTGCATATGGAGGAGGCATATCAGTCTGTCTAGTTGTTCTATTTTCTTGAGCATTTTCTTTTTTATAAAACCAGGAGCACTAAAATTATAATTTACAAAGTTAAAACACATAGTTTGATCTGCTCCCCCCGACAACTTTCTTCCTGTTGTACTCTTTGTGAAATTGTAATGTTGCCCTTTGCTCATCAGTTCCAGAAAAAGGCATATAAAGTCATTTAGAAGTGGGCTGTGCATCTGTACCCAAAAGTACAACTCAGGTTGTCAAGTAGGTACTAATATGAGTACAACTATCACAATTCAGGTCCTGGTTTATCAGCAAAACCACAGTGATTTTGTGGCACAATGATCTTTGCTTGAATAATACCTATTTGTCAAAAAACAAAAGAAGAAAAATACTTCTTATTTGTTGAAGTGCCTCAGATTTAAATGAATTGAAACCTCCTTTTTTAAAATTATTTGGTCAAAATAAATACACAACATTCTGCAGTAATCAAAATTATTTCTTTCCCACCACTTTTTTCCCCTACTACTCACCTGACAATACTGTTTCTTTGTTATAATATTTTAGATTGTTCTAGATGACATATTACTTTAGATTTTTTTTTTGTTTGTTTGTTTAGGATCCCTTTCCTCCTCAATTAGAATATTAAAATCACAAAAACTTTCGCAGGTTAGAGAAACTGTACAATTAGCAGTCAGAATCACTGGAATGTAGCTTGGGGAATCAGAAAGGAATACTCCTGCTGACAGTCTGTTTTCTAACAGTCATTTGTGAAGCTTTCATTAATGATGTTTATTGTTCTGTCTATGACACATCTGTGTCATGAAAGTGTCTTTAATGCTTTAAAGATACTGGGAAAATTCCACTACATGCAATATCCACTGATGTGGAGCACATCACTTCAGTGTGATATATGATTAGAAAAGAGAACTACCAGTCTGTTCAGCTGATATTCAGATGTGAAATAAAGTCATGTAATTCCAAAAGAGGGTCAAATTAATTCACAGTCATAGTGAACAATTTTTCACTCTCATATGCACGATGTTTTTTATTATTTCCTCCTTTAGGCATCTTGTAAGTGAAGGACTGATATTTCAACTCTATTGCTTTCAGAGGACGAAAGCTATTATTTTGTTTTCTGTGTTTATCTTTATTTATTGTATGATATTTCTTGTGGTTTTTGGGTTGTTTTTTTTTTTATTTATATTACTGAAACTGTTAAACTGCACTGGTATGCTAAAAATATAAAAATTGTGGGTAATACAGTGAAAATTCTAAATTAAATGTGACTGAACATAATGTATTTAAGAACTAAACCAACCTCATAATCAGTGTGGAGGTACTTCAGTAGAGATGCCAAATTTCTCAGAGAACAAAACACTCAGTGGATGTGTACAGTTGGCAGAAGTTTCAAGTCAAGAAAAAAATACTATCTACTTTGTAGTTCTCAAAGGTTTTGTGCAGCTCTGGGAAATGGGCAGACAGAAATCTTAGTACTTAAAATGATTGACTGTTCCCTCCTGTGAGCAAACAGCCTGGCTCACTATTAAAAGTTTTGCTTTTAGTTATGTCAGCAAGAAATTATTTTAGCAAGAATTTTGAATTTAAAAACACAATACTCATAGCTAAGACAGCCGTTTAAGCTAAAGCTCAAGGAAAAAATATGTTATGGTTTGGGGTTTTTTCCCCATACAGAATCTTTGGGAAGCTGTTATACCTAGCCAAATATATGCATGCATACATATATATGCATATATATTAAATACATGTATTTTATAGACATATATTTCTCTTTTTGCCAGTAGTAAAATGTATCTTGAAGACAAGAGGTTATGGACATACCCATCTACTGCAGCCAAGGGATCTACAAGGGTGCCTGGGATCCACAAGACAAGTACGTGTGCACAGTGACAGTTATCCAAGATTTCCAAAGTCCAGTAATTTCTATTGACAGCAAGAAGACTTTCCAAATTTCCTTCCTCCTGTCCTCTCTCCCGTAGGCTCTGCAGGCAGGAACCCCCTCCCTTCCCTCCCTCCTTCCCCTCTCTTCCATTAGAAATGTCACTACCCCATCTGCTGCCCCTGAACTCGCTCGTGCTGGCAGGGACTCACGGGCAGAGCGAAGGAGCTGAAGTCATTCAGCATAATGTGCTACACAGACCCTTCCAAGGCAATTGCTAGCACTTTCCACCAAGAAAAAAATGTTGTGTGGAATGGATTAATGCTGCTATGGTTCTCTTTTGATGCCTATAAGACAGATCAGGACACATCTCCTGCATCATTAAATCCAACTCCTTCTTGCTGCAGGGACCATGTAGTTTATTTGTTCCATCTGAGTGTGCTTTGTGTCATCCAAGCTAAGTGGTGACCAAGGGAATTGCTTCCCTGGACACAAGAGATGCTGCTGTAATACCTGAATTACATGGAATTATCTTTGTGCATCTATCTCAAATGATGCTACAATGTCTTCCAGCAAAAGTATATCTTATTGTGGTCAGCAGGCCTTCACTCACTTGAAATTATAAATACTTTATGGCTTTTATCAAATAAAACTGTAATAACACAGCTCAAAAAGTGTACACTCTTATTGGAAACCACATCGTACAGGAACTGCTTCTTCTCATAATTACATATTTGGCAACAGAGGGTGAGGGGGTGAAGAAAAGCTCTTTTCCCATCTGCAGAAAATCCTGACAGCCTCTTAAAAACAACAGTAATGAGGGAGAGAAAAAGAGGTATTTGTGAAGGCTTTAGATATTAATTTCACAGAAATATGCCAAACACAAAACCTTCCTTGATTTACTTTTGTTTGCACGGGAGGAGGCTTTGCACATTTCACTGGAACTCCTGGCAACATACAAGGATCTCAGGGCATGTAGCTCTCACAGAATATTTTAAGAAAAAAATTCTTAGTTGGTGTTTTATTTCACAGTATTCACACCATTCCAACTCTAGACAGAGGCAGAAATGAGGAAGCAAAAAATGGATCGAATTTTACTGGACCAATAAAGTGAAGAAAAGGGAAACATTCAGATTAGTCTTCACAGAGCCCAAGTAGCTCACTTCATCCTAAGGAAACTCTTCTTTGCTGTGGAACCCTGAATATGGGCTCAGGAAAGTTTGGAAAGGGAATAAGTGATAACTGTTGTCAGCTCTGGACAGGAGCAGAAGGAAGGAAAGAAAACTTTTTAAGAACTCTGTCCCAGGAACCAGACATGAAGAGCAAAGCTCCGCCTTCTGCTCAGCCCTTCACCCTATAGTATCACAGCTATTTCAGGGCAAGCTGTTGGTATGATCTGACACTTTACAAAATCTGTATCCTTTTGTCCAGAGGAGAATGTGGTGTGGCAGTCACCAGCACTGGAATAAGTGGAAATTTCCAGTCACAGAAGTAGAAAACTTGTGGCCTTTGAAAAGTCTTTGCTTTATAAAGTGTGGCTCCTGTGCTCTGCTTTGCTGTCCTATCTGCTGGCATGTACAATTATAACCCTTCAGCTGAAGATCTATATTATAAAAGTCTGCAAGGCAAGATACTGAGTGCATATGTTTATCTGTAAATGTCTCTATTTAGAGACAGAAATTCTATTTATACCTTTACATGTACTGTAAATTTTCTGTAACATCCATAAAGCATTAGAACATGCTTATGTAAAATAGAGCGCTTGAATGTCTTTGATCTCCAGGAGTGCTAATCTCTTTTACTTGTGTTACTTGCTGCTCAATAAACAAAATATTTCTTCTAACACCACAAATAATTCAGGCAAAAAAAAACCTCAGCACACCTTTTCACTGAAGATGATTTTGAGACTTGTGCTTGCTGGATGCCATGAAATGTATATCCAGGGACATCATAAGTTAAGACTGTTCCTTAGGTCAATAATTTGAAACAGACACTATTTGAAATAAGCAAAACAGGAGAAAGGTAAGTATTGCTTGTCATGCTTTCAGGCTGCTTCTTGATTGGTATTTCAGGCCAGGAATAAATTGATCACAACTGTAGTAAATCAGCTCAAACATGAGCAGAACATGATGCGATACTCCATCTTGGACTACTCCTGGAATGGTCGATGGACTGAGTGAAAGCACAGATGCTTTGCCACCATCACTTATATGTAATCATGGCTTCTTATCTTCAGTCATTATGCAGTTCTACTTCTGTTTTTATTGACTCTTAATAATATTGCTTTATTTAGCAAAACTACCTATGATTAGAACCAAGTTTTAAATGGAATATCTACAAACTTGGGTGTGGAGTTTTCTCTTGAGTTTTCTGATACCAAGTTTGAAAAACATCTATTTTATGTACAAAGTGAGATTAAAAGCTTCACTTCTTCTAATTTGCATGCTTGGTATTTAGCAGTCTGACAGAGTTTGGTTTGTTCTGGCTTTTAATTTTTTCCCAGGCATTTGGAAGCAATCTGCTAGACAGCATGAGCTAGTAGCCAGCACAAAGTGCAGCTTCAACAGTGTCCTGTTAGTTGGGGAAAAGTCTCTGAACTCACTAAATTCACCAGCCCTGCTGGCCCTGCTGTCTAGGGTCTGAGGATGAAAACAGGACAGCACTTTTCTTAAGGACCAAATCTCATACTCCACCAAAGTCTTAGTGAAGGTCATGGGTGCAGCGGAGCAACAGAGAGGGCAGGTGGGTACCAGTGTCAGCTGCCCAAGGGGCAAAAGCTACAGGAAAACTTTAGAAATGCCTTAGAGGAATAACCAAGGAACAGATCAACCTGTTGGGTGACACCATTCTCCCGCTTCTGAAGGGCACACCTTGTGTAGGCTCTGCCCCTCGGACTCTGAACAAGAGCTAAAAGCATTCTAAGGGATTGCAGTTGCAGCTCTGGATGGCTGAATTCAGCTGTACTGTATCAACGTAACTGGAAACATGTTCCACTTTGGATTTTATCCACATTAGACACTAACATATAACAAATTATTACTCCTCTGTTTCAGCTTGGTGTAAACAGAGCAGAACAATATGAAACATCTGAAGAAACATCAGAAAATAACAGGAGAATAAAAAACATCTCTTAAATTAAATGTACAAACAAGTTTTATTGTTACAAGAAAAGAAAAAAACCCAAACAAACCAAAAAAACACCCCCACCACCTCACAGCAGGGTTCCCAAATTCAATTGCTCTGTTATTTTAAATGGAATACTGATGAACTTCTGATTCTGGCACTTCAAAACTTCAAAACTTCTTGATTACTTTAGCTCAGCCTGAAGCACTCAACTTTATTGTAACTCAAGGCACAGCACAAAAATGCAGGACCAGCCTGACATCCAGTCAGGGTAATTCCGTGGATTAATCAGGATGCCTGATTCCCAGAAATTTTGGGCACATTGACTGAGCAACTGATTATGGCTGTGCTACAAATGAGAAAAACTGTATCTTACAGCACATGATGTATTCTGCCTCAGGAAATTCAGTGTGCATATTACTTCACAGCTTGGATTCCAGTTGCTCACAGAAGTGACCTCCATATTCTGGAATTATTTGAGAAGTTTGTTGCACTCATAAAGCATCTTATTTTACTATCATGGTGAAATTCAAGCATATGAGCATATCATTCTCAGAATCATCAGAGAATCCTTGCACAACAATGCTATAATCGCCCTAAAACAAGCAAAAAAAAAAAAAAAAAGACAATTAGTCCACAATATTGCCTGCTCTTGTCTAAGTGGCTTCTTGGAATGGTTCTGTTGATTTCTGTTAGAACTGCCTCATAGGTATAGTCAGGTACATGAGTGCATAAAAATAAAACAGTGTTCAACTTCCTTCTCATGGCTGGACTACTGAGGAACAGCATTTCCTGGTCTAGCAGAGTCCCACCAGGCAGTGTCAGGTCTGCCATAAGCTCCCCATCGATAGGAGGACAGCTCATGGCAGAGGATGTCCCTGTCCATTACTACCTCTGGGGCTACAAGAGGTGTTGGACTGTTGGAGGCCCATGAGCTAAGGGAGATGGTGGAGATTTTGGACTAGTAGCAGCTCCTTAGTGACTTTTTAGGGATTAATGGGGTTAATAAGGGTCTTGGAAAAGCTCGTACTGATGAGCTTGGATGAGAATGGCTTAACCTGAGGAGTGGTGCTGCCCCTGGTTTAACAGTAGAGCACTGCTTTTACTTTTTGGATACTATTACCCCTCATCAAATCTCTGAAAATGGTTTCATGGAGTAATAGAGCAGCATGTGAAGAGAAAGTAAAATAAAGAATGAAATGGGCAGACAGAATATGAATGGATTTACTCAAACAAGTAAAAGAGAATAATTTACCAAACAAAATGGAATAATTAAGGTGACATTAACTGGTTACTTTGGTAATTTCTTTTATAAAATAAAGGAAGAATGATAGAGGAATAATAACCTTAGAACATCTAGCAGTTCAGAGATGCTACCATTTTATTGTCATCAATTCTATTATAAGAAAGTTTTCTGACATTTCCTCTTCTGTTTTCTACAGTTTGGGTGAACATCTCTCTTCAGAATAAAAATATACCTGCAAGTATGTGATTTTGCTATTATACAAAACATTGAAAAGTACCTTTGGAAACACTAATCTTGAGCCTTTAATGTCAAATGCTGATACAAGTGTTTCTGAAAAACAGAGATAATTATAATACAAAGAGTTACTTAACCATAAAGTCATCAATCAGACTGCCTAAATAACTTCAAAGCAATATGGCATATCTCTCACTAGCAGTTGCCAATGTCATTTACTCTTTCACTGATAAAGCTCTCATCTGGTTCTTCTCTCAGAGCTCTGACTTTTTGTTGAAACTACATTAGAAAATAGAAATTAACCACAGTGTTCCTGCAACATCTCCTCCAGACAAATCCTACTGTGATAACTCCAGTAATTTAACTTGTAATAGTAGTTCACTTGAATGGTAACTGAAGAGAGCTGATACTGATTTTTAAAGAGCAGAAAACAGACTGTATTTTGACCTCCTTACAGGTCTTTTTGGTCTTTAGTCCGGCATCCTGCCTGAATTCTCTGAATCTGAGCCTGTCATGATAATACTTGTTAGCCTCTACCAAAGGATTGACTCTTCTCTATTGAAAACAAAAAAAAAAAAAAAAAAAAAAAAAGCATCATATGTAGGTGTAGAAAATCTCTTAAAAAACCCAGACACATGTCTAAATAAAGTTTTTTCTGGATATTAGCAGGGCCCACAGTGCCTCTCAAGTTTCCTGTTCAGTCCAGTCAAATGCAATCTTTCCATGTCATTTTAGAGATGTTCACAATAAGTCTCATAATCAGATGAAGGATATTAGTAATCCTCATTTATGGAGATGGAAATTGCAGTTCAAGGATGTTAAAATAAAGAATTTGGATATTTTCTACTTCAGTGGGGTTCTGGCACTGAAGAATTTCCTGCTCTGAGGTCTGCTGCCTGCCAAGCAAGGTCTAGATTGTGGAGATAAAAATCTGTTTGCATGGGTTGATTGCACCATATATTTTCACACCAACCTCCTTTCAGCGTTCCACACACTGAGTATTCATCGTCAGCTCCGCTGCAGAGGAGTTCTTTCCAGAGGAGTGCTTTGGCACCTTCATACCAGACATTGAAGACAATCTTCAAAAAGTGGATGTCACTTCCTAATTAAAACATTGCAAGTAAGAAAATGGTAACTGGTGGGGAGGAAAAGTGTATATGGAGACATGCTGTTTAGATAAAAACTAGCTTTTGCCAAAATATTGTATATTTGTAAGACTCCCCCAAAACTAAAAAGTCATATATCTTGAAAACTGCTACTTCCAGAAAAAAAGAAAACAGCTATTGTTACTTTTAACAACAACAAAAAATTAGTCTTAAAAAATATTTGGGAGAACAATTTTAAAGTCTGTTTTAATTTCTTCAATAAAAAAAACAGAGTTCATTCAGCTCCACAGCTAACCTAAACGCGTGTTCAAATGCAGACCTTAGTTTTAAGCTGGTGTTGCAAACTATCATGAATGCATCATAAAGATAGAGATGTCTTTCTAGGGAAGCAAACCTAGTGCAGAAGAGGAAGTTCATGATACAGCCACGTCCTAAACATTTCATTAGCTGAGCTTACTGGCAGTTAGGTTTGCACACAAAATCCAGTACCATTTCCAGCTCCCAGGACATACATATTCTTCATATAAGTCCTGCCATAGTTGGATGGCCTGATGATGCTCTCTCTCCTTTAAAAGACTTGGATCTTCTCCAGGCCAGAAGACCAAACTGCACAAACACCTAAACTGTCATAGATTTGCGTGTATAGTGACAGTCTGTGTGCAGGGCTCTGGTAACTGCTCCAAGTAAAACTCAAACACATTTTCACAAATCATCATTTCTGTCCATCGCTATACTTCATCCATGCCATTTTTAACCCCAGAGACCAATTTCCCAAATCACTTGGTATTTAGGATGAAGTGTCAGTTTTTCGGTTGCATTTCATTTTCAGCATTTCCAGAATATAATTGTCTGGTTAACAGAGACTCACTTGGAATCCAGGTAAGAGCAGCCTTCCAGACAGGATTGTTCATCATGCTGCAAGGTGTCAGATTAAACATGAAAGCATGAGCCATAGAATCTACAGAAAAAAAAGCATTTCACATTGATAGTGTGAATAGGCTTCTCCATAAAAATAATAATAAACACTTATACACACAAAAACCACATACATATTTTAATGTATTTGATATAAGATATATGCTATAAAATTATTCAATATAATATATGTGGTAAATATTAAATATGTTTTTTAAATTATTTTATTTATTATTTTTACATTTAGAGGGCAAAATCAGTATCTTATTTAAGTAAAGAGAAATCAATTTTTGGTTGATGATATTTTGCACACAAAAACCAGAGACAAAAGTACCTTTATTTCTCTTTTGAATATATTTGAATATATACAAACTTTTTATTAGCACTAAACCAGCATGGTCTTTTACTGAAAATATCCCTACTTATGCTAATCATGCTGACAACAGCTAAAAAATATTTTTAATGCACCAGCATATTTTCCAGGTAATGTTAATGAACCTTTGAGTAGATTTACTCTGTGACTGACCCACCCTGCATTTTTAAAATACACAAAATATCAATCCATGACAGAGACATGGCAAGAAGGGACACACCATGCTGTCTCAGAATCTGACTGGTACCACAGCCTGACAGAATACAACATTCTCTCTTTTTTTCCACATACTTCAAGTTTTTCACTGTAACATACTGGTTAACTCAATAGGTATAATTTATACAACAGAGACTTGGCAAAACAAAATTCATTTAAATTCAATTTTTAAATCCATTACCTTCTAATATTTCCTGAAAAAAATCATGCCTACTTTACTTGAGAATAAAATTCTCTCTCTCCTAGCTGCTGGAACCAGCACTGTGGTAAGATTTATGTCTAGGAAGTAAAATTGTTATAAACATGAGTAATAACAGAAATATACTTCTTTTTATTTTTCTGTATTCCTCAAAGAAACAAATTTGAAAGAAAATTCACAATGCCTCAAGCTACAGTAATTATCCCACAAATTTAACAAAAGGATTACCAATTTTTTTACTTACCACAAAAAGTATACGACATTTCAAGATCTGATGATGTACAAATGAATTCACTGACTCCAGGAGTGATTAAAATGAAAAAAAGGAGTCCAAACATAGTTACTTTCTTTGCTCAGTATCCCATGGTATAAAACTTCATTTGGGAGAAAGAGGAAGAAAACTCAGCACAGTCATCGTCAGTCACATGTCTTCAGGGAAAGTTTTGTTATTCATCAAATTCTCGGCAATCTTTGTTAATCCTGCTGCAGCACTGTCAGTTACCATCACACTCAATTTTGTTAAGAAAAAGAATCCCTGCTTTTGTTGTTACATTTTCCCCAGACAATGCAGCTGAAACCAAGAGTGAAAAATTAAAGAGAAAACTGTGTGAAATGGGGAAGTGAAATAACATTATGACTACCAGAAGCACGTAATGAGCAAGACTCATCAGGTTGCAAGATTTTTAAAGGCATAATTTCAAATGCAGAGTTTCCTGCACATATTAAAGAAGAGAAAAATCCACAACTGATGAAAACCAAGTCCATTCTTTTATTTTTATGGTAGTCAGTACCTCTCACTGGTTTTCATAATACATTTCTTACAAAGCTCACCATACTTTAAGAATTCACCAGAAATCTGAAGGAATGTAATTAGATGATGTATTTCAAATGGAGCTGAATGCAACCATCTGATGTTATTGAGTAGAACCACTCATGTCCCGGATGATGCCAGATACCACCTTCAAAGCTGTATCTATCACATTTACACTTCTTAGTGGGAACAAACTCAAAAATCAATAAAATGACAGCTGGTAATTCCCACATCTGACTCCCAGAGTCCCTCTGCCACCTTCTCCTAGACTGCTCCCCACAGTCTCTGCTGGAGAAGCAGCACTGCTTGGTTCTCCCAGAGCACAGAGCCATGCACAGGCCTGGAGTCAGGGGGACACCAAACATGAGTCAGTTACTGGCAAAGGCTGTCCAGTTTTGACTGGCATGTTTCAGAACAAACACAGAATCTATCTGTCACAACTGAAGGTAGCTTACAACCTGATTTTATCCTGCGACGTGAAAACACTCCGGGTCACAGACCTTCATACTCAAGTTTGAAACACCAAAACAAAAACCTCTCAAAGCACTTCTGGTATTAGATACAAGCCATTATTTCTGTCTGTTAGTGAATTACACAAAGAATAACATATTTTCCTGTCAGCTATATCAATCCTGTGGACTAAACAGGATCAGCTCTTACTGCACAAACCCAGCAGTACCAAGCAGCTAGTCCCAGCTAGTCCCAGCTACAGGAACAGATCAAATGAAGCCTAATCACTCATTCAGGAGAGAAGAACCCCCTCTAACTGACAGGAAACACAACTAAATCTTTTTTTCTCACTATAACTAAATATGGAAATCTACTGAATTTAATGGAAGAATGACTTACAGAAATTAAATAAATCATTTTCTCACAAGTTACCTTTTTGGTTTGTGTATATGTCTGCTGACTTCTCTTAGATCAGAAACTGTATTTATTTTTTAAGAAAAAGAAGAAATACATAAAATAGAGAGGTATTTGAGTTTGATTCCTGCTAAGCAGGAAACTCAACAAAAATTACAATAAATATAATCAATTTAATCAATTAATCGATTGTTCTGACTCTCTCCATTCCCCATCAAAATGCCTAAATGTTTTTATTCTCACAAATTCTGTGCATACCAGGGTAATATTTTACATATTATAAAGGTAAAGTAGCAAAAGATTAAGAAATTGTTTTTCAGAAGTCTGAACATGTAACACGAAAGATAATTTAGGAATAATGATGTGTATGAAAACCATGACTGATTGTGCCCAGAGATGGGGGTAGTTCCTAGATTAATTAAGGAAGGTGAAAATTGAATTAAAGGTGCCCGAAAGTACCATTTAATGAACTACTAGATGTGATAATTCACAAGATAAGATTAAAATTTGAAAATTTAATGCAGCTAGAGAATTCACTTCAGTATTTCCAGATCTTTCTATAGACCACAAGACGAGTCCCACTGGCCTGACAGAGTTCAAAATTTTACGAAAATTTTAGTATTTGGCTTTTAAGTGGGAATTCAAAATTATATAACTTTCCTGACAGATCTCCAGAGTACATACATCACACACAGATTGTTGCTGTTGTTTAACAGGATGCTATAAAACATATAAGCTCCTTGTTATCATAGTGATAACAGAGTGCTGTTTCAAGATGGACAAATTTTTGCTTAAAAATAGTAAGACATGCAGTGAAATTGAAATAAATCAGGAAGGCTGTAATAGTTGGAAAAAAGAAATGGAGAAATAGTGAGAGAGTCACAAAGGAACAACGAAGCAGCTATGAAAGAAGAGCATGTACAGCCAAAAAGTATTCCTTTCAACCACAAAGCCATGACCAGTGGTGTGAAGGAGTTCAATCTGTGAGAAGCCAAGCCAGGCTCTCTGCTGAGTCTTCTGTCAGTCCAACAGGCTCAGCAGAAGTCCCAGGTCAGTGTGAAGGGGGCAGGGGGTGGCACTGACCATACCCCACTGATACACAAGATTTCCCAGCTGAAGGTGGGTCCCTCGGTGGCCAGACTTGGTCTGGCACTGCTGCCCAGTGCATTGGGGGGCTGATGCACTCATGGGCACAGTGGAAAGAGCACTGCTCTTGATTGACAAGATTTTACCCAAAGCTCTCTTAATATGAAAGAAGACAAACTCCCTGCTGAATTGACTTTCTAAATCTGGTTCAAGCATGGGTGTTTTTTTTCAGATACTTGCTGCAGAGAAGTTATAGATGAGGAATGAGTCCCCCCTGGTGGCTCAGACAAACAGACGCATGCAGAAACCTCCTGCTCCTTCCTTATTGCACTTTTATTGCACAAGACTATTCCATGCTTTGAAAAATCAGCATAAGAAAGCTCAATTTAAAAGGATCTGGCTGACTAAAACCAGGAACAATAAGTACTGTTTTCCAAACATGGGAAAACAGGAACAGTAAGTACTACTGGTATCACAGCTAAAATATCCTTCATGACCATGATTATAAAGCCTACAACCTCAACCGCTGTGTTTGGTCAAACTGTCACTAAATCAAAATAACCTAAATTATTTTTAAATACTTTCAGCAAATTCTGTTTTAGATGCTTGTGGCATTTCATGCCAACATCGAAGTTGTGCACAAAAGTGATGTCTTGAGATGATCACTAAAGTCCCAAACCAGTGCACTAGTAGTGTGAAGAGTCTGTTCTGTTCCTTTCAAGTCAGTATGAGGATCTGAATATTATGAAGTTCTATACACTTTAATTTTAAAAAATGTTTTTTCTTTACTATATTCTTTTTCTTATATATTCCAATCCAGAAGGAAAGCAAAAAGGAAGAAGTGGAAAGAGCTACACAATGTTACTTCATTGAGGTTTTGTCAGTGAAATACTTCATTTATTTTGAAATCTTTTACAAGTAAATTCAGTAGGAACCAGCTCTCATATCTAATTAACAGTACATAAATTCAAGTCTAAAGAATTTAGAACTTCATACCTATGAATTTTAATTTCGTTACATCTGAGATGTTGATAATAGATTTTTATTCCAAGGTTCCTCACTGATTTGTGGTTGAAATCCTTAAAATAATTAAAGATATTTTTATCTTCTTTCTCAGTGCATCCAAAAAGTGCTTAACTTACTTTTGACTGCTTTTCAAAATAATCACTTTGTATTTGGATTGTTGGCTGCAGATGAGTACATTGACTAGATAAACACTTATAAGTCATTAAACTCTCCCTCAGGAAAGATTTATAATATGAATGATCATAATATCCCATCAAAGAAAAATAAATAACAGCACACCAGTATCACAGGGAAAAGTACTCAATTTCAAAGTGTTAGTCAGACAGAATTAAAGATTATATCCTAGCTTTTGGCATGTAACAAAATTTCACTGTAATGGAAAACTCTTTTAAGATGTTAACCACATTTGTTAAATAAAGAAAGAGGCAATAATAATTTTCCTTGCAGGACCATTTGTGAGTTTTTGAAGTAGATAATTTTGCACCTGGAAGCAGACGCTTATTCCTTCTCATTCTGGGTTTAGGGCTGATGCTGAAGGCACTACAATATAAAGGGGCTCTATATAAGGCATAAGACTGCATTCACAAAATAAAAATACACTCAACTATCAGCATGAAGAATAGAAAACTGCAGACTCCTCTCAAATCCCCTCACCCTGTCTTTGACAATGTTTACAGTGGAAGTAGAAAGTCATGCCCAGGGATACAATAAAGAGGTAGAGGATTCATTTCCTCTACAGGCAACTGATTAAATGCTCGAGAGTGCCATGGGAGTCCAAACCAAAAGCAGGGCACTGGCACATATCCAGTGGTGAGATGGTAGCATTTGAGTAAGAAACCAAAGAGTTTTTGAAATATAGAAAAAGTGCTGTGTATTACGCTGAATATGTTTTGTTAAATGCTGTATGAACTTTGGCTTAGTGGTTTGATTTGAATACATCCCATTAAACCACTGGATACTATTAAAATGTAGCAAACACATACCAGGTGGTATGGTTTTCCTGTGCAAACTATTATGTTGGAAATAACTCCCTGCCTCTTGCCAGTAGCCAAACCATAAGTAGCCTTATGGTTTATTCTCTGCAAGCCAAGTTTAGGACCAAAACTTACAGTTGTATTCTGAAGTATTCATTAAACTATTAAAATTGCCAAAAAGAAGAGAAAGCAGAGGATGAAGGGATAAGAAAGGGAGGTGTCCTACCTGAGGCACACAGTATGCACACCACAGCAACACTTTCCACCCTGGAATTCTAGAACAGGAGACAGCTGGACATGTTTTGCGGCTGTTTGCTCTTGTTCTCTGCTATTCCCTGCTTAAAATAGCTGCTTGCTGAGGTCTGTGTAGCTCTGGGATAATCTTATTATAGTGGATCCAACTCACAGCTAAGCACACTTGTCCCATTTCTCATGCAGGCTGCAGCAGGCTATGCTGTACATGGGGGAATGAAGAAATCCATGGTATGAGGCATGAAGAAATTTGTGGTATGGCCACAGAACTCCTGAGCAACCAAATTACAGCAGTTTACCAAGTTTCCACACTATTAAGTTATACTGAGCAGTTATAATAATTCACGTCTGCTCTTGATTTTACAGCACAAAGAGACTTCCATGAAGTTTCCACCACCTAAATTAAGCCCTCACGGTTCCATGCAAAACTTTACAGATTTTCTTCATCTTTGTGAATATGATGACTTTGGTTTGTAATAAAGCAAGCTCCAGTCAAACTAGCTACCTTTTAATTCTACAGAGTGTGGTTAAGAGTGTGAAGTACCTCAGAGCTTTAAAGATTTCTCTTTGAAGTATCAAAAAGGGATAATTTTCTCATCAAAAATTTTTACATTTGCAAGTAAAGGATGAGGGTTGTAGGATAATTTAATTTAAAAAATAACTTTAAAGAATGACAAGGAGCTTTGTACTTTATAATTAAGAACAGATAGGGACTAATGAATAATAATGTGGACAAAGCCAAAAACTTGAGAAAGGGAGAGGATCACTAGCAAGAAAATAGCATGTAGTCAAAGACTGAAAAGAAAAATTTGCATACATCCTGACTGTTCTTCAAAGGGAAAAGAAAAAAGAAAAAAAAAAGTAATCTATGACCTCTTCTGGAAGCTCTTAAGGCTGGAAGAGGATAGGAAGAATGTGTCTAGGAAGGAGGATTCAGTAATTTCATATAGAATAACAGAATTAACTAGGTTGGAAAAGACCTCTGAAATCACTGAGTCCAACCTATGACCAAACACCACTGTGTCAACTAGACCAGGGCATTGAGTGCCATGTCCAGTCTTTCCTTAAACTCCTCCAGGGACAGTGACTCCACCACCTCCCTGGGCAGCCTGTTCCAATGCCTAATCACCCTTTCTATGAAGAAATTCCACCAGATGTCCAACCTGAACCTCTCCTGGCACAGCTTGGGGACACTTCCTCTCATCCTGTCTCTGCTTACCTGGGAGATCAGCAATCCCCATCTGGCTACATCCTCCTCCCAGAAAAGGTCTCCCTGAGCCTCCTTTTCTCCAGCCTGAACAATCCCAGCTCCTTCAGCTGCTCCTCTCATGACTTACCCTCTAGACCCTTCACCATCATCTTTGCTCTCCTCTGGACACACTCCAGCACCTCAATGTCCTCCCTGAATTAAGGGGCCCAAAACTGAACACAGTACATGAGGTGTGGCCTCACCAGTGCCAAATAAAGGGGAGCAATCACTGCCCTGGTCCTGCTGGCCACACTACTGCTGGTAGTCATTGATACATTCCTGCTCTTCATGCCAGATTGAGTGAAACTGGGACCAGGGTAAGATGTGTCCAGATGCTATGGACAAGTGATTGGTTGGTCCTGAAAAGGCTGCTGGAGCTGTAGGTGTTGCCTTGCAAATCAACAGTTTGTAAAACACTTATTTCAGAAAACTGGGCTCCTACATCAGTATTTCCTTCAGAACCTCCACATGTACAAGCAGATTCTCTAGATCTCATAGTTTCTTCCACATCATGTACAAGTTACCTACACCCAAAGAAATATCAACAACTTCCAGGGATGAAAATGTTAGCAGGCAGTAACACTTCTGCACTTAGTACTGGTTTTCACCAAGTGTATGAAACTGAAGAAAAATACACTAGAAGAAAATAGTAATTCACATAATTAATAGGGTTGTTAAACAGACACAGAGCTAACAGACTCTGGGAATTACCTGGTAGTAATTTGTTTATTGAAACACTCACACCACAGTTGACTCTCTTGCAGGATTTGTTAGTAGCAAGAGGGCCTGTTCTGATTTATGCCCATTTTCTACCGCAGAAAGACACCAAACACCTCAGAGCCTCCCACCTAGAAACAGACACAATGCACTACAAAATATCTTAATAAAGACAGACTGCTCAGAACCCAGAGCAAAGAAGAAATGCATCTTTAAGTCTTTTTGGATTACAATTCCCTTCCTTTATTTTGATTCTAATGTGAATAACTGCTCTCAATAATTCCAGGGATCTAAACCAGTCCCACATGTGGAAGTATACTCAAATTCTGTGTTAATTTTTGGGCTCCTCACTACACAAAGGACATTGAGGTGTTGAGTGTGTCCAGAGAAGGGCAGTGAAGCTGGTGAAGGGTCTGGAGCACAAGTCTTACGAGGAACAAACAGCTGGGGGAACAGGGGCTGTTCAGTCTGGAGAAAAGGAGGCTCAGGAGTGATCTTATCAATCTCTACAACCTGAAAGCGGGTTGTACCAAGGTGGGGATCTGTCTCTTCTCCCAAGTAACAAGCAATAGGACAAGAGGAAACAGCCTCAAGTTGCACCAGGGGATGTTTAGCCTGGATATTAGAAAGGATTTCTCCAATGAAAGGGCTGTCAAGCACTGGCACAGCTCCCTGGGGAAGTGGTTGAGTCACCATGCCAGAAGGGATCTAAAAGATATACAAATGTGGTACTTATGGACATGGTCTAGTGGTGGACTTGGCAGTGCTGGGTTAACGACTGGAGTTGATCATCTTGGAGGCCCTTTCCAACCTAAATGGTCCTACAATTCCAAGTACACAATCTATGTCTACCAGCAAACAAAGCAAAAGCAGGTAGAATACTGAGTATCTTCAGTAAGTCTGGTCTTCCTTTTCCTAATATAAAAGTACTAGCCTGTTCTTTTCAAGTTGCACATTAGAAGTACTAAGTATTTTTTCTGAGACTACATCCTAACCAGAACCATCACCTATCTTCTGGTAGAATTCTGGATTCTTTAATATTATTTTTAATCATCTGTGTGTCAGAAAGCCACCTACTAGCTTCACTTGCTTTTGACTATCAGAACACGAGCAGAATACTACTAATCTTCCATAGACAGAAATTTAGCCACTGCTACGGACATATCTTATTCTTGCTGCTTAATTCTGAATTGGCCAAATCTCAAATTTAGAAATGAAAACTTTTTGCAGTCAGAAGGAAAAGATGAGGATTTTGATATTGCCTACAGAGTACATAAATAATATTTTGGCGCCTTTCCTTTACCTTCTCCAGCAAACTCTAATTCCTGCTCTCCCTGTATTTGTCATTGGAAGGTTGAGTTCATTTTTCAATGCAAGCACCAAAAGAAGTGAGTGAATGCATCAGACATAGAAAGATTACTTTTAACTAGGTGTAAAACCTCATTTCAATGAGGACAAGTAGTACAACCAGGTGATCAGAATTGCTTGTTCAATATAACTTGAACCTCACATGTTCAATATAATTTTATGAAACTTTTATTTATATATTATTGCTACCCATGGAATGATATTGACTTAAGAGACTTTATCAGCCTTTTAAAATTATAGTTGTGCCATCACAAAAAACTGCCTCAAAAACATTGGGATGGGATGATTTGTTTTTTAATTACTAAGCAAGTACATTGAGGGCAGTCAGAAAAGCAACATTCAAAATCTGCTTTAATACCATGTGTGGTGTCATCCTACAAAAGGAAATTGAAATAAGAATATTGGAAGACATTTATACTTTTAAATACAGTTTTTCAGCTACAACTTAGGAAACACCCTGAAAGTTAGCTATAATTTTTTATTTGCAGGATCAGAATGACTAGTAGCAAGCATCAGATTTTCTTATTACAAAGGGTACTGCTATCACAAAAGGATTAATTTTAATTTGGGGTTTTTTTCAATTCAGTAATTTTTAGGTCTCAAAATATTTAGGCCCTTCATTCTTTGAAAACAAGTATCTGTCAGTTTATGTGCCTTGAGCTAAAAAATTTAAATCCAACCTCTACACACTGAAGGGAGAAGAACCAGTCTAGTATCACAAAAAGACCAGATCCCCTTTTTAATTGAGTGAAAAGGTGGCTTTCTTTGCAGTGCTGAAAATCAAGAGGTGTGTTCTTTAGAGGCACAATTGCTTCCTCACCTTACATAAATGCAGACAGAATGCATTTTAACCACCAGCTGCTAGAATTCTCTTTGTCAATTCAAATACAGCACCTCTTGTCAGTGGGATGCTCACAGAGCAAATCTTATGTCACGGTGCCCAAGAAGAGAAGCTTCTTGCTCTCCACCTCTGGGACAGGATTGCTCAGAGTGGGACTTTAGTTTACCTGAGAGTACCTTTGAGTAGCTAGAACTTACTGCCCTATATATACACACAGCCATTCTCCCCATGTTCTTCTCTCCTCTGGGAGGGAGCTGTCGCAGGAATTCACAAGAATACCTGTCTGCTCTCCAGAGACTCCTCCTGGCTACCGATGGTCTCACAACGGGAAGGGAAAGCCACAATCACTCCCTTTATACCACCACCACCAGCAACAAAAAGCCTGGTATTTTTAGATTAAGTACAATTAATATTTAAGGCTTAACATCTTAACTACATACTTGATAGGTAATGAGTGTCTTTTGACACAGAGATAGTGAGCCTGCCACACAGCTCATGCATTTTACAGTTCTCTGGAGAGCTAACACCAACAATCAGACCAAGAATAAACAAGCAAAAGACAGGGCTAAGCATCTCCTGGTTTTACTGTATTTTATGTCATTAACTCTAAAGAAATACTCACATTGTTTGTAACATTTTTTAAAAAGTGTCTGTCTTTGTACATTCCAAAATGCATACGGAAAATTCCAGCTACCTGATACTTAAGCAAGTGTAATAGATTTTTACATTCTTTCACATACATAGAACTGCATTATGGATGATGATACTGACATTATCTTCAAATTATTTCCTTTCATCAGCTTCCTTTACCTCCTCTAAATCCTCAAATTTAAAAAATGAGGATTTGTCATAGCCCATGAGATGGTTATAATCCTGAGGATTTGGGAAAAGCGTAGGATTAACAAGCATCGATTTCGTTTTAGCATAAAATGTTGTAAACATCGTGGTGATGTCTGGAATCTTTACATCTTTCTGATGGAAAACAGTTGCCTTTTCAGCCAAGATGGCATTGTAGGTAATGGCTGTATAGGTGTCCACTTCATCTTTATAATAGAGCCGGATCACATAACCTTTTGTAAGGAGATGCAAAGTAACCGGAGTTACAAAGGTAAAAATCCCAATCAACCCGTAAAAGGCAGCTTGGACAAGTAAACTTTCCACTCCAATACCACTTTTGAGCATGATGTAGGGCATCATGAACAGGTTGAATATGCTGGTGGAGTAAGAGAAAAACTTCACACCTACATAAAAGAAATCAAAGAAAATAAAGGTTAACACTTATGAGCAACATTTTCTCTACAATTGCCTGTATTTTTCTACCACATAACAATGCCATTACTTGAACTGATGAAGTTACTGAAAACCCCTTTCCCTATTTTTTTAAGTCCATGGAGAAATCATTGAAAGCTCAGTCTGTCTCATTGCCACTGTTCTGATTTGTTTGTACCTTCATGATGAGTTTATCAAAGCTGGCTCTATTTCTGTGATGCAGTCAGCTATTAGGTGTTATATGAAGTTTTTTTCTGCCTCCACAGGCAGAAAAACTCATTTCTAATGAGACTTGACTCCAGTCATGGACACATGTAATGGCTCTCATTGAGAGATGGCAGACAGGGAATTTCTCTCTACATCAACAACTAATGTTGACATTCAGTGTGTATTACAAAGAAGCCAGCTTGGCCACCATGCATAAACCCTGGGTTATTAAATATTAACAAGTTCTCCCCACCCATTTTGCATGTGGCTTGAAAGACCATAGCCAGTGCTGTGGACCACCCACAGTCCTTAAATTACCCTGAAAACCAGGAGCCCAAGATGCTGTGACAAATAAGTATGTTAGGACACATTTCAAAGATGTTTATCAGAAAACATCCAATGGCTTTGCCTTTCACTAGGTCTTTGTAACATTCACTGGCCAAAGAGATATTTGCAAAGTCTCATCAGAGATGGAGCACTTCATCATAATACCTGCCTGCCAAGCATTTCAGGAACACTTCCAAGCACACAGAATGTAAACAGCAGTTATAGCTCATCTTTGTTGCTTACTGGGTTGGGGGGTTACAGAGATGAAAAGAGCTCCCCGACACCCAAGCAGAGAAGCAGAAACCAAGCACCACCACTACCGCCGTTTTTTGTACGTACGATCCAGATTTTGGCAAACTTGGAAAGGAGAACACTCACTTTTAATGTTTCATTTTAAAGTTACCAAATACTGTTAAAACTACAACAACAAAAAAAGGCAATATAAACCACTTCGAGTCACATACCCAACACTGTCTTTGCCAAATTTCCTTTATAAACTAATCTTCCATGTTCAGGGTGATCATGAGGGGAGGATGTGCTGAGGCTGCGAAGAGCAACTCCTTGAAAAGATGATGCAACCTGAAAGATGAAACCAGTACAGGACTAAGGAACATCAGTACTACACCTTATATCTACCTATCCATGCATAAACACACACACACACATATATGTACATGTACACACTCACACAGTTTCTCCTTGCCCTGAACCCACCCCCAGCATTTCAAACTAGGGATTTAAGTCAGGTTACACTCCAAAGCATGCCAAAACCTCCAACTAATATGCTGCCTGTTTTAATAACTTTCCATGTAAATATCCCAAATTAGCATGAAATATTTGCAACTCCATTACTGATAATTGAGGCAGCAGTCGATTTACACACAGCTTTGCAGGGAGACATTTATGGCATCTGTGCTCATCACATCTCTGTCTGATCATAAAATAATAGAATGGCCTGGGTTGAACTGGGCCTTAAAGATCATCCAGTTCCCCCCGCCCTGTTGTGGGAAGGGACACCTTCCACTAAACCAGTTTGCTCCAAGCTCCATCCAGGCCAGCCTTAAACACCTTGAGGCTGGAGCATCTACAGCTTCTCTGGGCAACCTGTGCTAGGGCCTCCCCACCCTCACAGGAAATAATTTTTTTTCCTAATATCTTAGATCAGCTAAATAGCTTCCTTTAGAAAAGCTAAACCTACTCTCAGTTTTAATCCATTCCCCATTGTCCTGGCACTTCATGCCTTGTAAAAAGACCTTTTTCCCAACACGACTTCTTTTAGCTCCCTTCAGGTACTGGAAGGCCACAATTAGGCCACCCCGAAGCCTTCTCTTCTCCAGGCTGAACAAACTCAATCACCGTAGGAGAGGTGCTCACGCCTCCAGTCATTTTGGTGGCCAGCAGGCCGATGGGGGCCCCAGAGCTGGACAAAGCGCTCCAGGCGGGGTCTCACCTGAGCGTACCAGAGCAGGTACGCCCCGAGGAGCACCTGGATCCTCCTCAGAATCCCCTAAGAGCAAAACCGCCAGCCCCAGGGCCGCCGCCCTTTCCCGGGCGCGGGAACGCTCCCCCCGTCCCACACAGAGCCCCCACACGGAACCTGTTGGNCTGGAAAACCATACCTCTGAGGGCATCGAGTCCAAGCTGTGGCCAACACCACCACGTCAACACACCATGGCATTGACTGCCACATCAAATCATCCCTTACACACCCCCAGAGATGGTGACTCCACCACCTCTCTGGGCAGTCCATTCCAATGTCCAACATTCTTTCTGTGAGGAAATTCCTCCTGGTGCCCAACCTGAACCTCCCCTGACAGAGCTTGAGGCCACTGCTTCGTGTCCTACCGGCAGCTGTCTGGAAGAAGAAGCTGACCGCACCCATAAACAGAGAGCCATAAGGTTTTCACTGAGCCTTCCCTTCTCCAGGCTAAATCACCCCAGCTCCCTCAGGTGCTCCTCATAAGACTCGTGCGCCACAACCTTTACCCAGCTTCGTTACTCTCCTCTGGAGAGCCTCCAGCACCTCGATGTCGTGATTAACCAAGAGACCCAGAACTGAACACAGGACTCGAGGTGTGGCGTCATCAGCACTGAGCACAGCACTGCCCTGTTCCCGCTGGCCACGCCATTCTGCATACACGCCAAGATGGCACTGGCCTTCCTGGCCAGCCGGGTACGCGCGCGCTCCTGCTCGATTGCCGTCGGCCGGCACCCCCGAGCCCTGACATGGCGGGCCTGCAGATGCCCCCGGGAACTACGCGCCCCAGCATGCACCGCTCCGCGCGCACAGCGTGCCGGGCGCACGGGCGCCGCACGGGCTGGGCGCGGGGGGCCGGAAGCGGCCCGTGACCCGGGCGGAAGCGCTCGGAGGCAGCTGGGCCGACACCGCGGC
>VZRH01006262.1:1964356-1984819 GCA_013397555.1 Urocynchramus pylzowi
GGGCCGGAGCGGCGGCGGGGGCCTCGGGGTGCGCGGGGCCAGGCCGGGGTTCTCCCGGCCACCGAGGTGGTGGCGAAAGGCGCGTTGCTCGCCCAAAACGCTCTCCTTGGAATCCCGGCGCCGCCGGAGAAGGGGCTCTCCGGAGCCGTGCTGGGTTTGAGCATCGCTCCCAAACTCTGCCGCAAGTGACGGTCGCCCTTTGCCTACGCCAGGCCGTAGGGAGAGGGGGAAAGTTCAGGCCGAAAGAATTTAGAATGCGCCCCCAGGGGTTGTTTTGCCAAGGTGAGAAGTGCTGGTTAAAGTGATTCGGCTGTAATGGTCGGCGAATGTAAGCCAAGAAAAGGGTGATACCCCTACTTGTAGCGACAGAAATGAGCCTTTGAGTGCCGTGTGTTCCTCAGAGGGGGGTTCTGCTTTAATACAAGGTAACCTTGCGTTGGTAAGTTATTGAGGGTTTCACATTTGTGTGTGAAAAGATGGTGGTGCTGCTGGCAGTTCGCTTTGACGGCCAATTTGGTCTTCCACAAGTTAACTTTTATTAAATATTTCTAAATGTGTTTGTTAAGTTAAGCTTTGCGTTCTGAGGAGACCTAGATAGTCACAGGACACTTGTTTACTTGGCTTTGATGGCTTTTGGAAGCAAACCAGAAAACCATAGATAAACAGGCACGCGAGAGATCTTTAGGCTAAGAACCACTTTGTGCACTTACTTCTCAGTAATCTCCTACATGTTCCCAATTTTCTCCTTTTGCTATAATAAGGACCAAAAAAATTGTTAGGGGAGAGATCATGTTCAATTACCTGAAGAGTTACTTTGAACAGGAGTAAGTGTTTATTAGTTTTTATCAGTACATTGGCCACATCTTTGCACAGGTAGTACACACCTTATGCCTGAGATCAGCCTTTTATTGAGCTTAAGTTATATCTGTAAAATGTTTACATCAGTAAAATTTTTGCTGACGTTTTCACTGGGAGCTTTGAGATAATTTTTAGTAACTTTTAGCACTGCAGCATTTATTTTTTTGCCTTGTTGTGTCAGAGAAAAGCTATTTGAGATTTTCTTTTTTTTTTCTGTACCAGAGTGGGTGATGAACAGATTTAGATAGTTTCACATAGTCTTAATGTGAAGAATTTTAGTGTTGTTAATTGTTTTATTATTTTTGTAGAGAGACAAATGAGTATTACACTCAAGGATAGTCAGCTTCAGGTGGTTTACTGTTTTTTTACAATTCTTGTGTGTGTTACAAGAAGTCCTCAAGTTATGTATGGGGTTTGTCAGACTATTTTAAAGAACTTTGATGTATTTTGACTAGTCTCTTAGTACCTAGAAAGGTTCAGGATTTAGTTAGCTTTATTGCAGGGTAGTTTGCATAACAGCAGTTTTTTATAGGTGATTACCTATAACAAGAGAGCACAAATCCATGCCCTGTAAAGTTTTGCCTCTTTTCCCTCGATGGCAAGAGCTGTACAGTACAGCTTGGAAGTAGTCTTTGGAAGAAAACAGTAACACTCCCTTCCCAAGTTTTTAAGGTTTTCTTCCTTGAAGCTTTCTGGGCAATTGCTGAAAAGGAAAGTTTCCTCAGACAGAAGAAGAAAACTAAGGTTTTTGGTACTCTGTACATGCTATCCTACCCCATCTCCTGTTCATCTCAACTGCATTCACGTGCAGTATGCCTTCCTGTCACATTCCTGTGTGTCCCAGGAAATTTGAATTTTAGAGCCGGAGAGTACTGGAGTAGTGAATCAGCTGATTTGGAAATCATGCTCTGCCAGTTTCTCCTCATGTTTTTTCTACATATGCTTCAATCCCTTAATTATTATTACCTTAATTATTTTTTTATGTGTGCTGAGTAATGAAGGCTAAACTGAAGAGCAGTTTTTTTAAACAAGCTATTACACAGGATAGGGTAGAGTTCAGGACTGAACAGTAGGAAGCTGTGGTTGTAACATGCAGCAGCCTTTGGTAATTGATGACTTCTTACTGATATACAAATGACACAAAAAAAGTTACATTTGGCTTTTAAACAAACATAGGAATTGCTGAAGGCCGATTTGCCACATGTTTTCCAGGAATGGATAGTGTAGGATACAAATGTCAGCAGCTGAAGCCTACAAAAGTCGTGTGTATGTCCTGCAGCTAATGAGGTAGAAGTCATTTGAATTTCCTTAAACCAGAAGCTGAGTTTTTAAAGGATTTTCCTGTGGGATCCAAAAATCGGAGTGCTTGAAATGTTTGCATAGATTCAGTGTTCTTGTGCAAATGAGAACAGAGCAGTGAAGTTCTGGAAGCTGTGCCGTGGTCCAGTGTGTTCAGCTTCATTAGTGTATGTCCTTCAACTCTATTCCACTCACTGGCATACAGGGCATGCAAAGAAATGATATTCTGGAAATTCTGGCAAACTTGGGAGATCAGCATGCCGCTTTGAGAGTGAGCTGGGATGGTTGTGAGCATCCCAGTTTCAGTTTTGTTCTTGCATTTGATGGGCAAGAGAAGCAGGAAGGACATCAGACTAAACTTCCTATTTCTTCTTAGAGGTGTAAGAAGATGTTGAAGTAGGGCAACAAGAGCACTTGCCTTGTGTGGCTTAATTGCCATGGTTTAGAGGTTTGTGATATTTCACACTATTTTACCTTGTAGGTGTAAATATTCTGGCAGCTTGTGGCAATTTTCAGTTCTCTAATATCCAGTGACAATTCTGTATTTTCTGCAGCAAGAAGTCCTTTTTACACTGTGCCAAATACACTGGGTTTAGTTGTATTGCACTCTCCTTCTGATTAAAAAGTGACATATCCCTTTTATGTAAACTTTCTCTTAATGTCTTAATAAATGCAGTTTCTGCCCTTTTTTTTTTTTTTTAAGAAGGCAGAGCAGGAGAACAGTAATACCTAATGTATGTGCTTTTTGGAGATTTAAGTCAGGGAACTGAGCTACCTTGTGGTAATGCCACATAACCTTCTTGAAGGGCAGATGGAATTGTGAATGTACTTCAACATAAATTAGTGGTTCTTTGCGAGAGTCTGAAATAGTCAAGTCAAAAATATATAAAAAGTACATGTTAACAAAACTTGTATTGTTCTTATCCTGACTGCTGCATTGGTGTAGACTTGATGAAGTCAAACAGGGCAACTGTAAAATGTGGGAAAGTAATTAAAATATAGGTAGTTACCAGGCATGTTCAGAAATCTGTCTCTATTCCTATTGTTTTGTTGTTTATGTTGCTTTCATTATACAGAAGGAAAATATAGTGATATGTTTTGTAATAAACAGTACACTAGAAATACACTGAGAGACAATAATGTCTTGGAAGACAACATACAAGGTTGCTTGACTCTCCTTGACCTATTATTTAAAACTTAAGGCCATGCCAATTAAAAAAAAGGTACAGAAAATTTCTCTCCATGTTCTTTTTGTACTCCCTGTATGCACAAGTGAGAATTTGTGGGAGGTATTTCTATATTCTTTTGATTTATTTTCTGTGTGCACTTTTTTCTAGCTTTGAAAGTGTTCTGATCTTCATACAATATCATGACAGACTGAGCACTTCCTGATCCAGAAGAGGAACCATTACTGGTTTTTTTAGGTTTTCCTGAGTTCCTGAGTTTCTTGTTTTTCTTTTCTCCTCATATGTTGCATTGGCTCTCTGATTTTTCTGGGCTTTCTGCTGCTGTCTATTTTGTCAGGAATAAATCTGTACTGCTAATAGTATTCATGATTTTTTTTTAATGACACGCCATTGCATCAGAATGGAAACTGAGTGAAACTCAGTGTGTCCCTTGCTGACATGTCAGATGCATCATATATTGGAACATATTATGTCTTTTTCTTAGAAGTAGGTTGGCTTTTCTGCATCTTTACTTTTGGCAATTGAATGTTTGGAGTTTTCCATATCCAAAACCAAACTTGGATTCTGGAATAGCACTATAAATTTGACTCTTTTTTTGCTTATTTTCATTAGTTGAACTTAAACTAAGATATTATGTTGGCGTAGTTTTCCCACCAATGTTTATCCTTTTAATGAATTTTTATGTTTATCTTCATCCCAGTTTTGCTAAGCTGAATAAGGAAGATTAAATTTTCTTTTATGAACAGGCTTTTTAGTCATATCAGTAGGTTCCCTCTGTAGTTCTTGTAATTCAAACTTCTTTTTCTTGAAAAAAGGAATTCAGAATTGCATGTGGTGTTCCAGACAAGCTGTTGCTCATGTGCAACATTGCTCATATTCTCTATCTTTATTGAAAAGGAATCCTCAATGTGCATTTGCCTCTTTTTCCCTCACCCTTTTTTTTCTTTTGGTCACACAGAGCTGCATCAGTTTATAGTTGACCACAGAAAGACTATAGTCCCAAATAACATGCCCTGACTACATGAAAGAAGACTGTATTGGTCCCTTCATGCAGGAGTCTTGATTTCAAATTACTTAGTTTCATGTGGCTTCTACTACACTGTTTTTCAGGACTGGTCACTTGTTTGTGTTACATTTTGTCCCACTTTTGTTACAATGCTTTCTACTTCTGTCTCATCCAAATCTGCCTATTCTTTTCTGGCAGCATTGTTTAAAAAAAAACAACTTTTTTTTTTTTGGAGGAACTTTTCTATGTTTGCAACACCATACTGTATTCTTGTAGTCTTGTAGAAAGGTCCTTTCTCATTTTAAGATTACCTCTCATCACATTTATTTAACCCCAGATGATATATGAAGCCCCCAGATAGCATCTTGTTTGAGTTTCCTTTTTCTCAAAGAAAATGACTGATTAATTTTTTAAAAACTGGATTAATTCAGTGTGCCCTAAGACTACAAAGGCTTACTGCATTTTTATCCTGCTTTACTGTTAAGTACAATTGAATTCAGACCACTGAGCCTGGTAATTTTTTATTCTTTGTTAATTACTATATTTATTCCTCTCTAAGCATATGATAGCACATTTGAATTATTAAAATGCTCTTTGTGTATTTTTGTGACATCTATTTTTTTTTGTGTAGACTTTTTCAGTTCTCCATTTTCAATCTTTCAATGTATTAGCTTCCTCAAGTTATGCTTTTACCTTGCAAGGTGCTAATATATCTGCATTCCCAGTAACTAGCCTTTATTTCTGTGTTTAGTGGCATTATTTGTATTGTAAACCAAGGCATATTTTATCATCACCAACACTTCCAAAGAGTAGTATCACTTCTGTGTTGTTTTTCTTTTTTGTCCAGGTATTGTTATTTATAAATCATAGGTGGTTTCACTACTCTTTTGGAATGTAGCAAATGGTTTTGTGACTAGAAAAAGAGGTAGTGCAAGTGATCTACTTTGGCAAAGTAGAAGTAATAATGTGAGGTATTTCTTCAGTTCCTCAGCAACAGGTACTTTCCAATAAGATGACTGATTTCCATTTGCAAAAACTGTTGAAATAGGGTGAAAGATCCCATCAGTTTTTGGCCCTAACTGTCCCAGCACCCAAATGCAATTTCCTTAGATAAGTTCCTAGAATTACGGAAAGTGATGAAGGCATTTAACACACCATGTTAGGGAATCTCTATTATAGCATACACAAGTGAGCTCTCAAAGAACATTTTTCAGTGTGCCTTATATTCAGGAGCTTTTCACCTGCAAGAGCACAGGTTAAAATGTTCCTTATATGAGTGGTAAAGAAAATATTTTTTAGAGATAGTTCTGTAAAGTTAGGATAACTTTCAAAGGAAGCAGCAATGTAAGTGGAGGATTATTTTGTTCATTTCTCTTCAGACAACTAAAAACTATTGGTTATGTGTGTGTAGTTTCATTAGGTGAACATAACAAAGTGCCTTCTTATGAAAGCCTGAGGAGACATCTGCACTACTTCATATTTGTAGCTGTGAAAAAAGACAGATGGAATAAGGCAGCATCAAAGTGCTGGGCAGAAGTGAAGCGGTCAACAATAGCAGAGAGGTGTCTGTAGTACTTCTTCCAAATCATGCAGCTTCCTCAGCTTCCTTATGTTTTTTTTTGATAAACATTTACCAGTAACATAGGAGGGTGCAAATGTGGGGTGTGGTCTCTATTCTGATCTCTTTACTGCCCTCAACCCTGAATATCAGCTGGGAGACCATCTAGAATCACTTGTGCTATTTTCCTGAATCTGTGGACACACAGCAGTATCATTGATTTGTACTGGGTTAATGTTTGCAGAGTGGCTGTTGATATGAAAGGAATTTTAGGACAGCAGGTGGGTGGGTAGAATTTCTCTTCCAAAGTTTTCTTTTAGACAGAAGAGATGCAGCTTGGGGTAAAGAAATATAAGCTGTATCTGAACATACCAGATTTGTTTTGCAAATAAGTACTTCCATTTCTCTAACTCTTTAATTTCCTTTCCATAGAGAAAATTACATGCCGCAAGCTGGATATCAGTATACCAGCCATGGAAGCTCCTGGTTAACTATACCTACATTATATGTCTGAAGTAGATTATCTAAGTGATATTGGTGGTGATGTTGAGAACTGTCAATCTTCTGTGAAGGACAGGTTGAAGGCCAGGTATTCAGTGCATACTGATTAGACTGATCCCTGAGCCTTCTCTTCTCTGGCCTAAACAACCCCAGTTCTCTCAGCCTGTCCTTGTATGACAAGTGCTTCAATCCCTTTTACATCTTTGTGACCCTTTGCAGGACTCACTTCAGTCTGTCATACTGAACCCAGCACCTCAGATGTGTCCCAGAAGTGCCAAGTGGAGGGGCAGGATCACCTACCTCAACCTTCTGGCAATGCTCTTAAATAAAGTCCAGGGTGCTCTTGCCCATCTTTGCTGCAAGGGCACACTGCTGGCTCTTGTTCAGCTGGTCCAGCAGCACCCTCAGGTCTGTTTGTGCCAAGCTGCTTTCCAGCAGGTCGACCTCCAGACAATGCTGGAGGTGCTGAGGTCGAGGGTTTGCATTTCCCATGGGTGAATGTCATAGGTTTTCTGTTTTCAAAACATGCTGCTCATCAACACTGCATGTTGTCTGTCATCATATTCTTTTTGGACAAGTGTTTATGGTAACATAAAGGCTAATAAGTAAAGGGGAATTTTAAGATTGTGCTGCTGACTTGAAATATTGCCACTTTTGTTTTTTCAGACGCTCCTATTGCAAAATCTGCAGTTGAAAAGGAACAATTTTTTTAATAAGAAGAGAATGGGTAAGTTCACAATCTTAGAGTGTTTCTTGTTTTTGTATTATTTGAAGCATTTTCTCTCTCATGTCAGTAGAGGAGGTGGATTCTAAGGCTTTAAATGTTGATCTTGTCACTTCTTGTAGCCTGAAACTTCCTGTTGATGTTTTGTAGAATTTTCTCAAGTGACTGTTCATTTATTGGAAGACTTGTTCAGAGTGTATCTATTCTAGCAAAAAATTTCACTTGCTTAACATGCATAGTCCTGAAAATGTACATGCTAAAATAGGAATGCCTCTAGGCTTTTATAGCACTAAACTTTTATATAGTGGCCAAGAAAATTTCACTGTGTACTTTTTAAAATAATTCCTTGTTTGTTTGTTAACTCAAGTCAGCCTGTTGAATTCTGGCTCAGAGATCATAATGCAGACTGATTTCTGATAAATTACATTGTGTGTGATATGACTACATTTCTGAAACTGTTTCTGCCTCAACAAATGACTGGTTAATGAAACAGGATTGGATGGATTCTGGTTTTGTCTATACTTTCTCTGACTGTATTACAGCATGTTTGGCACTGGCAGAACTTTATTAAAATTGGTAATAGCTACATAACACAATTTTAACTTCAAGTTCACAAAGCAGCTTGACTGGGGGAATGTTTTATTTGCTATACAGGCAACAGTAATTCAACTTTCAAAAGTAGCCCTGTCAGGATACAATAAAGGAAGGCACAAAAAGGGAAGGGGATAAAGCCTTCAGAAGAAACAAAGTAGAGAGCAGGTATTCAGCAAAACAGAAGGGAGAAGGGAAACAGAAAAAGCACCGTCAAACTGCTGTGGGCAGAATTTTCAAATCTCCCTGGGTTTAGTGCTTTGGCACTTTCCATGCTTTCTACCAGAGGCCACAACACAGGGATGCACTGATGCTGTATGGTTCTGAGTCTGGTTAGGCAGTCAGGGAGTATGAGTCTTAGTTCATGTCATTTCTTCAGTGCAGGGATATTGACTGCTTTTGTTCTTACCAGTGCTTCAGAATGCATTTCTTCCTTGCCGTCTGTGTTTTTCAATATCAGATATGTGTTTAGTTAATTTTTAGCAAGTATTAGTATGGTAAACATGACTGTAGATTTAATGGAAGGAAGCAGTAGCATGTTCAATTGATCTGGAATGTCTAAAGGAAAATTTGATTCCTATGTAGATTTTAAAAATCATGGCAGAATTTGATGATGGAGGGATGTTAATAAAAAAATTCCAAGTTTTGCAAAATTACTTTAAAACAGATTGCTGCTAACTTCAGAAGAATCATCTTCAGATATGCAAAATGCTTCTTTCTCATTTCTGGCTAGATTGTGCTCTTCAGTCTGCAAATGTAGTCATAGAAAAAACTGCAACTTGCATTTTTAGTAATGTGAATCAGTATATTGTGTTCTGAAACTCTTTTTTTCCATTACAGATGGAGAAGAGAAAACATACGGTGGGTGTGAGGGCCCAGATGCTATGTATGTGAAGTTAATATCCTCTGATGGCCATGAGTTCATTGTAAAAAGAGAGCATGCATTAACATCAGGAACAATAAAAGCAATGTTGAGTGGACCAGGTAGGTACAGAAGGCTTAGTACCTTTACCTTCTTAGTCTTCACTTTTGAATTTTTATCATGCAGTAAGTGGAAGTTGGAAAAAATTGTAACTTTTCCACATCCTGCCTAGTTCCTGTTTCCAGCAGAACATTCCATTTCTGTTGGGGTATTGTGGTACCAGACTTAAAATTGGACTCTGCTTTTTGGGCAGTTAGGGATCTTTCTCTGTCTTACATTGCTACTAATTTCCCATGTTCTCCCATGGTATGAGAACTTGAGGGTGTTATATGAAACATGGAGCTGCCAAGTTCAAAACTAATGAGAGCTGGTAGTTGTTTATTGCCACATCCTTGGCAGAACTTCTAGTATTCCATATGGAGTTAATTTTCTTCATAGCAGGTCACATGGTTCTGTGCTTTATATTTGTGACTAAAACAGAGCAAATAACACACCTGTTTTAGCTGTTACTGAAAGATGCACACTGTTCAGGCCTCCTCTGTTTCTCACTCTTTCCCCACTCAATAACCAGACAGGAGAGAGTGCAAGAGGCTGGGAGGGAACACAACCAGACACATGACCTGAGCTACCAAAGGAGATATTACATTCCATGTGTCATGCTCCAAAGTGAAAAAGGGAGAGGTGTAGGAAAGGGAAATGAGCCATCTTTTGCTTGAGAACTGGCTGGTCATCAGTCTACCCATGGGACGTGGTGATTACCATTGCATCACTTGTTTTGTTTCCTTTCTCTTCTTTCAGCCTACAAGTTTTCTTGCTTTTACTGTTCCTTTCCTCTTCCCTTGTCCACCCACAGCAGGGGCAAATGAGCAAGCAGCTGTGTGGTGCTTTGCTGCCTACTGGGGTTAAGGCCACATGTTGACAGCCTCCTATGGCAAGAAGTTCCTGAGCTTAATGATGAAAGTTAGCTTGAGGTGAGGGTAGATAAACTTACAGGAGGGAAGGACCTCACATGTTACTGAATATATGAGACTATATCTGGTTTATATAGTGAATATACTCATATACTCTCAGATAATGAATATGTGAGACTATATCTAGTTTAATCTAAACAAGTGTCTGAACTAATTTTTGAAGACCAAAAGGGTGGGAGAGAGAACAGGGAGAAGTTAACACAAGTGCTTTCTCTCTTCTATAGTCTCATCCTGTGTGTTTACCTTTGGTCACTTCAATGGCTGGGCAGCAGGCTAGATGGAGCTTGGAGCTGAATATGGTCTTTCTTATGTTCTCTTTTAGATTCTGGTGAGACTGGAGAGATCTATTGATTTAGTATATTTTTTTAATTACTTAGTAATACTTGGGCAAACTGAGCAATTAAAATTCTCAGTGTCATTTTAATGGTTACATTTGAAAATATGTAGTAAGTGTTTTGTGTCCATGTCAGCTTCCCAGACATCTAAAAGGAAGAATAGTTAGAATACTTGCTCTGAACTCATTCGGTGTGAAGGAATAAAAGACAAAGTAGCCTGCTTAGAGGGCTAGAAACTGTCTCTGTATAGGACTCAGCAGTCCAGAATATTTTTTTAATTTTATTTTTTAAATATTATTTATCTAACAAGATAAATGGGTCACAAGGGAAAGTACTGTTGCTGTCTAGTTCAGTAGGTCATCATTTCACTGATGTGTAAGTCTTTTGTTTCAGTGCTGTAGCTTGGCCAATATGCTAAAATTTCTTATTTTGCTTCCAATGTTTCCTGTACTAAAATTCAAGCCAGACTGGCTTCAGTGCAGGCAGATATTTCTACACAAATCCGTGTAGGCATTAGTAAATAGCTCTGCTTTGTAGCTAAAAGGAGGTGCCCACAGAAACAGTGGGAACTAAACATTGCTAGTCTCCCATAAACATGGAGTTAATGCTAGTATGTTTTTATTGTCTTTCAGTATAATGACTTAAAAGTCCAAAGGTGTGAGAGGAAGAGAGACAAAAATAATAGAAGTCCTGTGGGATTAACCATAGGATCCTAACTTTTGTGTCATCCAGGTTTTATGGTTATAGGCACTATAGAAAGCAAATTTCAAATGTACTTGTGTTTTGAGACTTGAATTCTGAATAAATTCTTTCATATCTAATAGGGATAAACTTGTACTGCATGTAAACTTCCCTCCAGTGCACCTAGGATTTCCCTGTCCCTGCTTCTGTCTGTTTCCACAGTATTGTATTTGCGGGTGCCCTCAGGTCAGGGAGGAATGATGAGTCTGACTCCATGTTCTCAGAAGGCTAATTTATTATTTGATAATACTATATTATATTAAAGAATACTATACCAAACTAAAGAATACAGAAAAGATACTTACTGAATGCTAAAGAGATACTACCCAAAAACTCGTGACTCTTTCCAGAGTCCCAACACAGATTTGCCCCAATTGGCCAATGAGTCAAAACAAATCACACCATAATCCAGTCAGGCAATCACCTTCAGGTAAACAATCTTCCATGATACATTCCACTTGTGCACAAACACAGGAGAAGCAAATGAGATAAGAATTGTTTTCCTTTTTTCTCTGGGGGCTCTTGCTGTCTTTTCAACTTCCCAGGAGAAAACTCCTGGAGAAAGAATCATGCCCAGAGAATGTGGATGCCACACCACAGCTCATCAAGTTAATGCGTCTTTGAGGTTTCAACTCTCTTGTCAAATCTACCTGAAGCTGAGGAATTCAAAGCTACTGGGTCATAGAAGGGACTACTGATAGACACATATATGTGTGCATATCAGATATGAAACATCTAGAAACCTTTTTTTTTTCCTTGGATAAGATAGCTAGAAATCTGGATTGATGCCTCTTAGAGCTTAGCACACAGCGAAGTACCTATCAGCTGTATTGGAGTAAACCTAAATTTCTGGTGTAGTTTTTCAGAATAATGTTGATAGGCTGCAGCCTAAATAAACATTTAATAATGCTGGGTGTCTTAATATTCTTGAGGGCTCTGAATGTGGCACATCCTCCTTTACAATGGAGAATCTAATACCCTGGAAGAGAAGACGTAGGCAGGGCTATTTAGAATGCATTGTATTAATATGGTAAGTTGTTTCATTTTGCAGTGAATTGAGATTTTGACTTCTGGTTTGGTATTCTTTTGTGTTGTTTTTTTCTTTCTACAGGTCAGTTTGCAGAAAATGAAACAAATGAGGTCAATTTTAGAGAGATCCCATCCCATGTCCTATCCAAAGTATGCATGTATTTCACCTACAAGGTCCGCTATACTAACAGCTCTACGGAGATTCCTGAATTCCCAATTGCACCTGAAATTGCACTGGAACTTCTGATGGCTGCAAACTTCTTAGATTGTTAAATAAAATAAATTATAATAAAAATGTAAAACTTTTTTCAGTATTTAATACATGTAGTTCAGTTAGTAACTTTTTTCAGATAGCATGTTGCGTGTGTGCTGTTGAGAACTGTAAAGTTCACTGCAGAGGCAATTGCCTTCAGTTCTTTTGCATATAGCAATCATTCAGTTGGAGTTTGTTTTGCTGCTTACACAAATAAGGACCTTTTCACAAACTGAGACAAATAAACAAATATGCCAATTAGTAGATGGCTATGCCTTATCCTTTAGGTGTGGTAGAACTTTCTTTTAATACAATGGCTGTAGCAAATACTGGAGTTTAGTCTAATACTCTCTAAAAGATAATTATAGTTACATTCGAGTAGCTGTTAAGGGTTTCTAGCTTTCTCTTATTTTTAAAGTTTCTAAACATCTGAACTTAATCTCCTTTGTAAGATAGCTGTCCTGTAGCATAGTTACACTTACTAGATTAGAAGAGCCCTCTTTGTATACTGTCAGTGATATTCCATTTAGGTTGGAAATGGAGTATGTAGGAGAATGCTTAAGGCTTTTAATTTAAGTCATAGTTTAGACATGTGCAAAGGTGTACTTGATAACATTTTGCTTCTATAACCTCAATTTACCCCATTAGTAATTTCAAATATTCAGGTCACTTGTCTGTACAGTAAGACTGTGATCCTACTGCCAGTGACTTCTAAGGGGCAAAATAACTTAAAATCTGTGTATATTATCTTCTATATAACATATATGGTTTTTCTTAATATACCGTCACTTGACCTGATAAGGATTTTATATGGCTTCAGTTATGGTTTATTTCCATTGTTCTGATTGTTTATGTAAAGTCTGTATTTAATCTCTAGAGTAGTAGTCATTTAAATTTTGTAACATAGCAACTGAAAAGATAGAAGTTGTCCTACCTTTTACCTCTTCCTCAACCTCTCCCTTGTACCCATAGCAAAAGACCCTGAAATGTGGAGGTCTTTTATATTTGAAGGAAAGGACATTGAGCAGATGTTTTAGGAGCTGTTTTATAAATTTCATAGGTATTTCCAGTGTTTTTACAAATGGTTTAGGGGAAAAGGATTGGCAAGCCACTGACATTATACAAGAGTGAAACACATTATCTCTTGGTAGATCCTGCTGGCAGTTGCCTGTAGTATCAGTTCTTTGTTCAAAACACGTTTCCTTAAAGAAAACAAACAACTTAAGAAGTTGCATTTTGTTCAGCTGCAGCCTAAAGAACCCTTCTGCTAAAATCATCTGTAAATGAGAATAAAAGTAATGCATCATGAGAAATGATGCAAGAACAATGTAATTAGCATTTCCATCAGCTGCCACCCCTTCAGCTTTGTTTTGATCAAGAAGTGATTGTGGTCTATCATGGAAAAATACCACCAACTGATGGTGGAACCTCTTTCTTCATGTTTTGACTCACAGCTAATTTTGAGGGCTGAAACTCTCCTCTGAACCTGTTTGTCAACATAAATACAACTTGGAAGAGTTGATGAAAACTAGTAACGTAGATAGACTATGCAGTCTGCCCATGGAGGAGGTCAGTTCTGACAAATGAAATTTTATTCTGGGCTTAAACAATGCTGACGTTAGTCAGTGTGTTGGTAGATTAGCTGACATTTATTCACGTCACATACTTTGGCACAATTTAATGTGTTTAATGTGGGGATGTTTGTGACTAGATTGGCTTTGCACGGTAAAGCTGAAGTGCATTGTAGGGTGATTGTCTGAAATTCCATGTGTAAGCACTCTGGTCAGTGCTGCTAGTAACTCATTTTCAAGAGCACTAGAATGATAAACCAGAGATACCCTGTTATGCTGCTTTTGTTAGAGCCGCTAGGAATACCCTAAAAGGTCAAGGAATACCAACATGGATATTTTAGTCACAACTACATATCAGTCTGAGTGAGGCTTAAGTTCACTGGCCATTTTTAATAGTCTTGAAGCTAATGACTTGAGGCTAAAAATTATTTTGTTTTAAACTAAGGCAAAAAGGATGTCATTTTTAAAAACAGTGGGTTTTTTCATTTTTTTCTCTTTCCCCTTTTGAAGCATTCTAGAACAATTTCCTTAATTTTGTTAAAATACATTTGCATTTTAAGATTCTGTACTTTAGCAGTAAGGTATAATAGCTGGTTTAGCTCTGAATAATAATTTTGTTGGTTTTCTTTCAGCTTAATGTATTATACCGTAGCTTTGAACACTCAGGAATTGCAGTAGTGTCCTAGAGTGCACTATTTGCAAAACCACCGGCTGTTAAAATGAACCAGATTTCTAAGGGGGAGGGGGGCAGGGGGAATTAGTGCAATTTCCATGGTAGTTAAATGGGTATGCTATTATCAGACAATTGGAAACTTACCACGCTTAACCCCTGAGTTCTAAATAAATTTCAAAGTTGAAAATTTTTAAACCTGTGTTTCTGTTGATTTATGGCATCTTAGAGGAAGTGTTCATATGCAAAATTATAATTTTCATGGCTATACTGTATGGTGAGCAAAATGCTAATGTAATTAGTATTTGGGTAATAGGTTGTGAAGCTGCATGTATAAAATAAAAGGTGGTGGGGTTTTTCGTAGTTCTGAAGAGTTTCACAGAGTTGAAGTGTTAAGATATCTTTGTGCTGCTCTGAATTACAAGCATCCACAATTCTGAGCACCAAGTACTAAAAAGGCATGGTATTCCTGAACAGGCTTGAAGAGGATACTTTCAAGGATACTTTCAAGGATATCCTGCTGGGGATATTTTGAAAATTTCAAGTGTTCTGTGGTACTTCTTTTACTTAGAAAGGTAGCCCTGTATTTGATGTTCAAATTTTAAGCTGAACTGCTTTTGTCTTTATAAGTTTTTTAGTCATAAAAACTTCCAGATTCTTTATTAACTGTAAACAATGAGTAGCATCATGCTGCGTTATGGTTTGGCATCATTTGAGTGTGTATAAGCTGCTGAAGAAGTCTCTGATGGTCTCCAATGTGAAATAGTGTGTGCATGTAGAATGAGCAGAACTCCCTTCCACAAGATAGGAAATTCCTTTTTGGTTTTGAACTTGAAGAAAGGAGGATTCGCCATCAGGATTCTCTGTGCCATTATATTCACAGATTTTGAACACGGTATCCGAAAGGCATTTCTCAATTAATGGTAGGAAGTTTGAAAAATTGGTTGCTTCTGTCTGTGTTTTACTACTGTCTATTTTATTTCACAGGCCTAAATTGCAGCAGTGACTGTTTGGTTTTTATCTTCTTCTTTTTACTTTGCCCATTGAAAGGGTGCTCCCGAAACTTACCTAAATCTGTTGGTTTATGTGATGAAGTGGACAAGGAATGTAGTGGGGCAGGAAAGTTAACTTCTCAGTCCATGCTTTGTATTCCTAGTTTAATTTTGTCAGGTCTCAAATATTGCAATACAATTTAAGGGAGTAACAGCTACTGCAGAGTAAACAAAAGCACAAGGAGAAGTAGCACTATTCCTACCTAAAAACTAAGGTTGGAAGCTGTGGTACAAGCTTAACTTCAACACCTGGGTAAGACAAAAAGAGCAGGAGTAAGAGAAATAGCAAGAACTCATTAAAGATTGAGTGGATTTGGAAATTGAACTATGATGCTTGTTTTTAAAGACAAACTAAAGCTTTAGGAAAAAAAGGCTTCAGGGACTTTTTCCCATAGAAAAAGTTCAACTCTTGAAGGCTTTTGATAAATTTGAGTTGGATTTCTTTTTAAATGTAGCTTATTAGATGGCAATTTTATGGTAAGATAACCAATGCTGTGAACTGCAGGTGTGTCTCAAAGTTTGGATGAGCTAGGAAAGAGGACAAAGTAGATTCTGTGTTTATTATTAGTCACCTGTGAAGCTTGAGTGCCATCACTAAGGCAGCACAGAGAAAAGAAGAGGGAGTTTTAATCGAGTTTTAACAAGTGTTATGTGTCATGAAATAAAGCTTTGCATATGCTGCATCTGAAATGTAGGTTGTGCAATTTCTCTTCTATGGGAGAAAGGTCACTGAGATTAAAAAAAAAACCAACAAAACAAACAAAAAAAAATATGTCTCTCTGTCATTACCATGTTACTGTTTTATGTTTACAGAATACAGGATTTTCTTCTCATGCTAAATGGGAGGAGATCGGAATTGCGAGATCATGATTGTTCTTTGACAAATGGAGTACTTCAACATTTTATCCTTTTGAACTTTCGTAATCAGACAGTTTTCGAGATGAGTCATGCAATGTTTTGTTGTCTCACATGTTGAGGGTAGAATTGGAAAATTAAATTAAAATTGCCCCTGAAATATGTACTGCCTTTTATATCAGTGAAAGTAACCACATGAGAGTTTCTAGATAAATTAAAATTTACAGTTCAATGCCAAAGTTGCTAGTTTTCAGGATAGTTTTGTGGGATTACTTTTTTGTGAATACATGCATGGATTAATGTGATTGTGTATTTATTTGTGATTAATTTCTTTCTTCGACTAGAAGTTACTTTGAAGTTAAATAAACAAATACAGTTAATTCCATTAATATTAATTCATGTTGAAAATTGCATTTTCAGGTGAGAATTCATAGCTAAAGCTTTTCTTCCCATGAAAAAAATACTACTGGTATCCTATTTATACACTAATAAAAAACATATCTACCAAATCACCACTATACAAAACTATAAATAATACATAATCCGTACTTTATGTTGCTATGAATTCTTCTTACTCTGTCTAGCAAAACAATGGGATGCCTGTTATGTAGATAAAAAGTTGTCAATTTTTGTTGGTATCACCAAGCTTGAAAAATATCTAGAATTGGAATGCATTTGGCACAAAGGATTTATTTTCTCTTTCTATACAGGGAAAAGCTTCTGACATTACCATACTAAGCTTACATATAATGTTTTTCAGAAGTGACACTCCATTTGAGTCAGAATTATTTGTAGTTTGCTACAAATGAAACATGAAAATGATATATCAATATTTAACATTTAAGCTGCTTTCATAGTTGTCATAGATATTTGACTTGTAATAAACAACTATGACTTAAGAGAGAACATCTGAAAATACCCAGCTGAAATAGTCAACTGCTGAGCCATCCTGTTTTTATATCATGGCTCTGGTTCACAGTAACTGTATCCCAAATGAAGTCTTGTCTTTCCCGAGGGACATTAAATAAACTGACAGGCTGGACCAGTGTCATCTTGGTGTACAGGCCTGTGAAATGAAATTCTTCAAGCCCTATAAGTAGTGTGCAGTCTGATGTGCACAGTTGGAAGAACTGCTTCTCAGCCCTTGGGAACTGTGGGGGTCTATCACACATCTGTAGAGGTTACCCAAGATGCCTCTTCAGTAGTTTTATCTTGCTTCTAGGCTGGCAAAACCAAACAGCTACTTAATTTTCAAAATTCTTTATCATTATCTTCTTTGTTGGTTATGAAGTCAGAGTCACTTCTGTGCATTCATAATAACAACATGAACTAGGTATTCATGTAACTCTTGGAGTCACCTGAGAAGCCTCCAGTTCACAGGTTTTAGAGATAAAATAAAATTACTAGATTATAATTAGGTTTGAATCTTGGGGGTATTATCACTGAGCAGCTCCTGAACACTTGGATTTGACAGACACAGTAATCAACCTGCTCACATGGGCTGTGGATGCTTTTGATGTGGAAGAACTTTTAATAATTATGCAACATTACACTTTTAAATGCATTCATCTACTTAATTGAGTATAGGTCCTACACAGTCCTCATTAAATTTTTGCAGCTTTTGTCTTTATAAGTTTTTATCTTTACAAAAGATATCTTTATTTTTTATATAAGAGTTCGAGGACTCCTGCTGCCTAAAAACATAGCTTGACTATTACTACAAATTGGTAATTACAGCACATACAATAGGACAAGAGGCAATGGGCAGAAACTCATGCACAGAAAGTTCCATCTGAATATGAGGAAGAACTTTACTGTGCAGGTGACTGTGTATTGGAACAGGCTGCCCAGAAAGGTTGTGGAGCCTCCCTTACTGGAGATATTCAAGAACCTCCTGGATGTAACCCTGAGCATTGTGCTCTGGGATGCCCCTGCTTCAGCAGGGAGGTTGGACCAGGTGACCCATTGTGGTCTCTTCCAACCTGACCCCATTTTGTGATTCTGTATATTACTAAAGCAGGCAATTGCCTTTCCCTAGCCCCATGTCCTCCTTCTTGCACTGTAGTAATTACAACTGTATCTCAACATAATATGAAATAGTAGAAATATCAGAAAATTCTTTTTCTGATCTGATGGAAATTACTTTGGTAGTTTAGTCTTCCTGTGGATAAGATGAAAGCCACTGATCACCCAATGGTTTCAAAATTATCAAATCCTAAACAAGAGAAGAAATGGAGGCATATGTCATCTGAGAATAAGATTATCCTCTCCTGCAGGAACTGCCTTTGTAGCAGATTAGGAATAAGGTGAGAGTTTTCTTTTCCTTAGCATCTTTTCATCCCTTTGAAAGTCCTGGGATGGAAATGACATTTTGCCTGTTACTATTAAGAACAAAGATGAAAATGAAATACACTGTTGATGAAACACCAACATAATCACTAAGGAATAAAACAATAAAATCTCAACAGCTCAAAGTTATCTTGCAATTTTAATTTTGTTTTAATAGGCTATTTTAATTTTTAGCTATGTGTGCAATTTATTACTTCTATATTCTTGATATAATATTGTCTTTGTTTTATTCTGCATCTTTAGTTGATGGTTTCTGCAGGTGCACCAAGCTTGTTTATAAGATGATCTTCATTCCCCAGAGTTTTTAAACTCAGTGCCCTTCCTAAATTGGCAGGTAGGAGTGGAAGAAGCAGTTGGCACAATTCCTCTGAGGGGCAGGGAGTCCTCCATGCTCAGGAGATGCAGTGTCCTGGCTCTGCAGATTACAGCTGTGATGCCACTCGAGTAATGAGGGGAGTTAACATGAATGTACAGTTGACTTCTGTGTAAGGAGACAAGATGAAAAGCTAAAAAGTACAGCAGACGCAGGCAAAAGAAATTGAGCTCTCATGCCATTTTAGTACCAGGAATCATGAAGGAACAGGTAGTGACAGTTCAGTGTGTAGAAAAATGATACAGAAAAAAAAAAAAAAGAGTGAGAACAGAGGAAAAAATGTTTGGTGACATTTGAAAACATTATGGACAACATGGGAATAGAATGTAAAATTATACGGACCCTAATCAAGAATTATATTTTACCTTTGTGAAACTGTCTTGGTATATCAGAAAATTATCTAACAAATGCAGTTTGAACATTAGTTGCATTTTTCCCGTAAGCATAAGGTTTTACAAACTCTGAAGAAAAGTGGATTTTTAGGTCAACTTCAAGAATATTTAGCAAAAAAATTTTAGTTGGAGGTACAATTTCATTACTTGCTCCATATGTTTTCGATATGTGAGTCATAATCATGTATTTGATCAGATCAGTGTAAGATAGCCTCTGAAATAATGAAGATAACAGATTAAATTTCTCTTACCCCATAAGCTTTGACTATTTGGGACCCAGGACTCTGATCCTTGAAGTCTCTGGCAAAACTTAGGTTGACTGGTGAAAGATCAGACTGCATTAGCTAAATACTAAAGCAGTCTTTTTAAGACCAGTTATTGTGTCACCCATCTCTGTACCTGCAACAGATTAAGAGGGGTTAACTGCAGAAGTGTTTTCTTCTATGTTTTGCACAGGTGAAGGTCAAAACTGAAATGAAAACCAAATTACAATAACTTACTCCTAGTGAAATCTATCCTCTATGGGAATTAGGGCCTTTTCTTAGTGGGATTACTGGATAATTTAAGAAGATACTGACATTCATATATTCTTTCTGGGAGTCTGATACACGTGTTTCTTTTCTTACTGTGCTCATGGGACTGATTCCCTAATCCCTATGGCATTATGCACTGTACAAAAACATCTCTGTAAGCCAGGTTAGCAAGAAATGAGGAAAGGGAAAATACCCAATAAAACACAGGGATAATTCTCCAGATTCCCCTATTCCCATGATGACAAGGAGGTAAAAAAAATGTTTCGCATATATATTAGGCATTGCGTGACACTTTAAAAAACCAAGATGTGACAACAGTGATGAAAGATACCTTTGGTAGTCCTGTAAGAATAAACTCAAAGTGTATTCAGGTATGGGGGGATCTGCCCACAAGTTTCAGCTGCAGTGTAATGCTTTAATTACTTACATACCCAGCTAAGATTGAGTAGGTAGTAATTAACTCATGCTCTATTTATATGCAGGGCAAACCGTCCCTTGCTTTTCATGCCTGCTATCCTCAGGAATAGGATTTGCAGCAGAGAGGAAGTTATCTCAGTAAACAACACTTCAGTAAAAAGTGTAGTAGGTAACTTGTTTATAATATTGAAAAGCTCTCTGTGATAGATAAAAAAGACTTATTGAGCATAAGGGCAGTTAAAAAGCTTTGCCTTTTTTTTTTTTTTTTTTTGCAAA
>VZRH01006262.1:1987682-2018837 GCA_013397555.1 Urocynchramus pylzowi
GGGCCCGGGGCGCGGGCGAAGAGGCGCCTCAGGGAGGCGTCTGGCAGCGATGCCGCCGCTTCCTGGGCAGGCGAGGGAAGGGCGAAGGGATCCCTGCCCCCGGCACTGGGGAGGGCCCCAGCTTCGCTGCGCGCCCTGGGAATGTGTAACACACCGTGCCGGGTGGGCCCTCAGGGGCACCCTCCCCGCGGCACCGTGGGGACCGTGACCAACAGCTCCCAGTTCCTGCTGCTCCGGCGCTGCAATTCCCCCGCACAAGGGGGACTGGGACGGGCATGTCCTGCTCCAAGCCGCGTGGTGCCCGTGGGGTTCTCTTCCTCTCCGTGCAATGAGGTTGCGGCGCGGTGTCAGCTCTGTGGACAGGTAACGTCTGGCTTTCTCGGCCGGATGGTGTTGCTGTAGGTACAGTAGGACGGAACATCCTGCTGCCTGACAGGTATTTCCAGCTGAATTATTCATTCATACCTGCTCCGAAGGGGTTCTTAAATAGGGGCTGCAGAAATTGCTCTGGTTGAATGGATCACTTTCACTGTGTGCTGCTCTCAGTGGGTGGTGCTTTATTACGACTGGGGCAGGAGAAAAGATCTCTAGGTTTTGTGGCAGTGGCCCCTGTCTCCTTATTTAACTTCTCTACTTTTCCTTGGATGTTTATAGTTTTCCATTTTGTTTTTATATTTGGATCATCTAGATCTCATTTCCTCTCATTTTGGTCCAGTACAGCTTACATTTTCTGTCACTAGTAATAAACCAGCAGAGAAATGAGTGAAATTTGTTTAATTTTCCTAATAACCTGGATTTAGCATAGCCAAAAAGAGTTAAAATGTCAAATTATTGCAGTGTATGGGATAAAAATTATTCTCCTGAAGTTTAGAAGCATAACTCCCCCTCCCCCATTCCATGGTGTGTCTTTCAGAGTTACTGAAATGAAACGAGATCAAGAAATTGAACATACTGTACAGAATGTTCTCTTAGCAGTAGCTTAGGCAGGTAGTCTGATGTGCCTTGGTTTTATTAGCTCTATCTGGCAAATGCATTTTTGCAATACTCTGCTTCTAATGTGCAGACTTTTACAAGCTCAACTGCAAAACAGAGGCTATAGTTTCTTAAGAAGTGTCTTGTATGAAACAGCGTGAAAAGTAGGAAATGGCAGCTGTGAACTGGGAAAGAGGCACTCTGTAAAGGGACTTGGTAGAGCTGTGCTGTGTCGCTGGCTCTGGCCTAGTAAATGACCTTTTTCAGGGTGCCTCACCCTATTCCTGTTGCTCCCCCTGTAAAGGGGAAAAATGGTTCCATATTAAATGATGTTGTTGAGGATACCTGAATGACAAATGTTGCCTAAATGTCAGATGTGTGGAGGGTAATACTCGCTTCCTGAAATTACAGCCCTGTTAAGGCTGATGTTGTAATTGCTTTCATTTTAGAAATTCTAGCTGTAAGATGACACTTTTTGTTTTCTTACATGATGTTCTGTTGTCTTTTGATAAGAGATTCAAGGACGTTTATGAAGGTTTTTTGTCTATATGTTGCTAATTGCATGATGCTCTAATTGCTCTTTCTTACGTTTAGTAAACTGCTAATTTATTAATGTAGTTTAGCGTGTCGGAAAGGAGTTGTGAACAGGAAGCACAAATGAAAATTTAGTAAGTGAACTAGTAAGTTTATTGTAGACATGCTTCGAGGTGAGCAAGATTTCAAGACTCTGAATTCTATCAATTAACATTTAAGTGTTCAGGATGAAAAAATGCTCTACAAAGGAAACCAGTATCTATAATTTTAAGTGTTTTTTTTGGTTCAGAGTAATTTATTATAATTATTGCTATCTTCTAAGTTGCCTGACACAACAAAGAGATGTCATTTTTCTGATGAAGTATAGCGTTTTAAAATACACAGTGTTTACCTGAAATGTTTGTGTAAGTCATTGCCATCTCTGACTGTACCAGTGGTCTGACACTGTACTATTATGACAATATGATTGATTTTATTGATAAAAATGATACATTGGTGCACAGAATAAGTTCTGGTTACTTCTTAAACTACTGTAATTTTATACAACAGTGTATGATGCCCCAGGTTAATTACATTTTATTCCAACAAATTCACTGAAAAGTCTCGGATTAAGTTACAAGAGTTATCTGATTAGCCTGTTCTTATTCAGTCTACAGTGAAGTTTTGAAACTTGTAACAAATTGCCTCTTTTTGCTAATGGCTCTGAGCATCGACCTGAGCAGTTACTGCAGTTCAGTGGATGCACAGTAACTTGTGGCTTTGAGCCTTTGTGTGTATCATTAAACTTACAGTGATTTTTGTCTGTGTTGACAGTCTTTAATGGGAGTTTTCTGTAACCCTTTTTTTCTGTGATAACAGAAGCCAATGCTTATGAGATCTTGTGTTTTGTTTTCTAACCACAGTGTTGTTGCTAATTTGCCATTGCTGGACTGGTTTAAACCTTGTTTGCATGACTTTAGGCAAATCATATTTTTTTCTTAAAAAAAGCTAACATACCCCAGACAAGCCTTTAAAGGAAGAGCACTTATTTTCAAGAATTTTCCCAGAAGAAGCCCAAGCTTGTGCAATGTTCTCCTGCATTAAAACACAAATATTCTGAAAAGGTACAAGTAATCTAGAACAAGGGAAGAGAACGGATTTGCTTTAGAAAATTTTGATATAGCATTTTTAGTAATCTGAAGCCTTTAAAGGCAAATGCTAAAGAAATAGTAAACAGTTGTTCTGAGAACAGCTGGAAACACAGGACTTACCTTATGAATGGAAGAGCAGGTAAAAATAGAGTGAGGAAGTTCACTTAAAAATGTACAGAAAATACATCATTGCTGTACGAAGTGTTAAATTATCAAAGCCTTTCCCTCAATGTCCAGATATGAACTATTTGCATCATCAACTTGAAAGACTGACTGTATTGATAATGCTGACATCTTAATTACTATGATTTACCTTTCACTTCCTTTTAGTTTTAATACTACAAACCCTGGATTTATTTGTGAAATTGTGAGAATATTTAGAGGGATGGTTTTAGGGATTTTTTATCACCAGAATAACTTCTCATATATTCTATGAAGTTAGGCACGTAAGATTTGTACTTGTAGGTATTTACATCTGATTGAGTGCAGAGCTAATGTAATTAATGACACAAACAACTTCAGTGGAGAGTGTAGGATGTCAGCTTTCACTGTGCTTCTGTGTTATGCCTCAAAAACTGCTGTGGTGGGCTACCATCAAATTACATGCACACAACAAAATAAAGTGCTAATTGAAAAATCTTGTTCCGTCAATAGAATTTTTTTTAAAAAGGTGTGTCTAAGCATCTGTTTAATAAAATAACTGTGAGATGACAATGCAGAATTCATGGGCAGTTTGAGATCCCAGTGAACTTGTATCACAGAATGCAAGCTAGTAACAGTATGAAAATTTCCTGGAAGTTTTACCCCAGTATTTTCAGTCAGTGGGGTAGGGGTTGAGGAAAATATTTACAGGCCACTGAAATCTCCAGAAAAAATACATACACTCTTGGTTACACTTCCTTCTATTCTTTACCTGTGCTTGTAGTGTTAGTGGAAGTTCTGTGTTTCCAGCTGTTCTCAGAACAATTACTTATTGCACAATCTTTGCTCAACACTGGCAGTGTTTTTATTTAATGATTTGGCAATAATTGGTTCTTATTTAAAAGCTTTGTCCAGGAAAAAGTATTAAACTTTTTTTATTGTGTGTTCCAAAAAAAGCGAAAACCCCAACCTTAAGTGAGGAAAGCTTGCAGTGAATTGGAACTTGGATGGTTATGCACATTGGTTCTGTGCTGTTAAATGTCATAGTATGGGATGCTATTTGTGTTGTTTCAAAAAAGAAAATGAGTGGGTACTGTAACTATATAACCAATTCTGGGATATAAACAGAATAAAAGTATTGGTAGTTAATAAAGTATTTAGTGGTTCCATTGGTGAAATGCTGTTGAAGATAAAAATTTCAGTAATTATTTAAACTGAGAAATGCAAGTAGCATAATTGAAACCAGAATGAGTAGACAGTATAAATAATTTCCTCTGTCCACTAAGAGATTGTTAGTCCTTTACTTAACCTTTGGTAATCAGTCGGTACTGATGTGTGCTGTATTAGCTTTGGCATATAACCATGCTAGAGTGAAGTAAGATAAATACAAAAATTTTAATAATTTTACCAAGATGAGTTAACTTTATTAATAAACTCCCAAAATTAAATTTTATCTTGAATGTCAACTGAAGTTTAAAATTTATAGTCTTCATTCAGTAAAGATAAATAAAATAGAATTTATGGCTTTAGGCCCTAAGGAGTCTCATTTGCTTGTTTTTGTATCTGCCTTTGTAAATAGAATTTTGGGAAATACTTTGCTGTGCAGCAGCTGCAGAATTTTTGACCTAGGATGGAAGAATTCACTTCAGAGAAAGAAAGCAGTAGTAGAAAAGCTTATTGAAACAAGTGTCCCCTGAGCACTTCCAGCAGCTCTTCCTTACAAATAGACCAACTATACAGCTAAAATGTAAAAAACCACGGATGCTTTCAAGCTGTCACATTGAACACTGGTATCTCATGAATATGTGTATGATTTAAGTCAGGAAAATAAAGTAGACAGGTGTTAGTTGCAAAAAAGAGTAATTCTGGTTGATTACAATTATTTTTTGCTCTGAGTTTTATAGTACCTTATACTTTTGTTTAGGCCCAGCTATTCAAGTTCTGAGAAGAGAAAAAAATAACACAATACATTTGCAAGAGCCAGGGAATGTTGTCTTGTTAAGCTGCTCCCTTGGAAGGCTCTGTGGGTTTGTCATTAATAAGCTAAAGCAGCTTAGCTCAAACAATGTGTGAAACTCGGTGATCAAGTACTTTCTCTAATTGTTTGCTCTGGTTCTGCCGAGGGAAGAGTCAGACTGAAGGATCCTTCCTCACTGTGTATTATACAGGCGTGGGCCATACTGGTGACTACGCCCAGAGCCTGGGATTAAATTACCCCTGTTGATGTGACAGAGAGAAGGCAGAGCTCCCAGGGAATTTGCCCATCGTTAGGGCTGCTGCGTGAATGCCTTCAGATCATTAGATCATGTCTCTCACCCAGCCTTGGTTTACAGCTGGGAGATGAGCGTTCCAGCCGATTACAGGCTGCAGTTTCCACTAGGGCACGGGGAAGAGGATGACGAAAGTCTTTTGCTCAGTACTCGGAGCCAGAAATTTTGTGCGTCTTGCATGGCTTTGAAGTAGTGAAGGACTGTGACAGAACTGTCAGCTGAATATAGAGTTTTTGTCTTTTGAAGGGAGGAAGAGATAGTATTATCTATTCACTATTACAACTCCATTTACTGAAAGCAAATGAAAATAAATAGGTTAAATGCTTTAAATAAAAAGAGCCAGTAGGCAACATTTTGTGATCAGTGAAGGTCACGTAACATGTCTTCTCCTGCTTTTGATAGTTGAAGGCTTTCAAAAGGTATTCTGGAATCTGTTCGGGCCTTTGCAGTTGTGTGGGTTGTTTGTTTTTGTTTTTTACTCTGCTTTGTTCAGAAAGATGTTCTGGAATCTGTGCAAGCCTTTGCAGTTTGGTTTTTTTTTTGCTTGTTTTTCCTCAGGTGACCTTAATTACTGGCATGAAAAACAGGTATCAGTCAGGGATGGCAGGGAAAGAGGGAGAGAACCTTATAATTTACCTTCCTAAAAGCAATATTGATGTGTTAGTAAAGGAAGGACAGAAGTTAGTGGTGGTAAGTCAGGAATTGTGAGACACCTCATTTTTGCTAATTAATGATCTCATTGAGGATACCAGCTATTCATCCTTTCATACACAGTACTAAAAAATAATTGTTTCTCCTTGGGTGATTACAAATACAAACTTGTTTGTCATCTTTTTTTTATTCAACTCAATTAAAAATACTGCTTAATCACCCTCAAGAAAATCTGTATATGTGTGAGCAAGTGATGATAATAGTTTAGTAGAGCATAGCAAATATTGTCCCTGAAAGTCTGTTGGAATAAAATGCTTCATAGAATTTGATGTCACTTGTTCATATTGATTTGTTTAGTTCTTCTTCATTAGGAATTGATGGCCAGTAATAAGAAACCTAAATCCATTCAGTTTCCTTGTCTCTTCTTAAGTTAGAAACTCTCCCCTTGTCATATTTAGGGGTATGGGTTGGATGAGTATTTGAATCTTGTTACTGTTTGCTACTTCAAATATTTGACCTCTTTTTCTCTCTAAAATGCTTTTTGTCAGAATAGAACACTTTATCTTGGTTACCAACTCTTGGAATGTTTTTATAGGGATGAGAAATTGCCTGATAAACATATGGTTGACCTCATTGTGCCAGCCTTCACTATTTTCTTAAATTAATTTCTTTAACTGAAGCAGTTCAAGTAGTGCCAGACTCTTTTCTTTAAAAGATAATTTTAACTGTGGTTGACTTTTTATTAGTGTGTGAGGCTTGTGCTGGGCGTTGGTACATTTAAAGACTCCATTTACAAAGCAGATGACTCTTTGTCAGTTTAATCTTATTCTATAATAGTGGATTCCACTTAATTTGCTTTCAAATGACAGGTTCATTGTAAAAAATTTGATTATCTGGCAAAAACCTTTTCAGACTGTGAAGTACAGAATGTTTCCTTTGTGTGTGTGTATAGTTATTGTGATTTATCTTTAATTATACTGTAGTTATGATTTCAGGTTGATCTTGTCTCTTAGTGAGTTTAAATCAAGCGTATTATTCTCTTTTAAAGAGGACTGTTGTTTTGACCTTTCAGTCAAATATTTTAGAATATCTTGAAGCATATGAAGATAATATTCTGTTATCAAACTGAGAAATCAACAATCCTTCCTCCCACCATCCTCAATCCATAACTGGATTTTTGAAATTTTTAAATGCTCAGAAGAACAAAAGATGAGTGATAGGAACTTACTGTAAGTAGCTCAATAAAAAGATTCATGCATTGCCGTTTGGTTTCTTTAAAATGAGAGAAATGTGCAAAATGCTTGACATTCAGATCTTGAAGTCAGGATTGGTCTGAGGAAATAACATTAGAACTCGGTTGCCAGATGTTAACATGTTTTATTAGAAATGAGGAGGAGACTAATCTGCTTCTGCATTCTCAGTATAGATTGAAAACCTGCTATGCAGCCAAAAATAGATAAAACTGAAAAACAGTTCTTTGAGCTAAAATCCCAGTATTACTTTTTAGTGGACAGAGTATTTTGTGGAGCTATTTTGTTATGCATCTTACTGAAGCTTTAATTGACCACATCCAGACAATCCAGACAATTATTTGTCTCTCCTCTTCTGTGCCTTGACTGAAGCTTACTAGAAGAACTTTGATAGGAAGAATTTATGCAGGAATTCTGATAATGAAGTATCTGGATGTTTTGGGAGTCTGGAGCAAATTATCTCACCTGAATTATGGGATATAATCTGCAAGGACTTTCTTGAATGACCTGGTTGACTGGGAAATAAAGGGGTTTTTATTTGTAGGAACTGTCATTCTCTAGATTTCTTAAGTAGTGAGATGGAATGTAGCAAGTAACTTTTTCTTAAATGTCACCATTGTTAGTCTTTATGTTGTTTCTCTTCTGTTTGACAGCTTTTTGGTATTTTAAGTTAGGTTTCTAATTAGAGAGTAATGTGCAATGAGTTCCTGGAATACTTGAACTGTTTAAAATATGTTGGATTTTTTTCTTCTGTAGATGAGTTTAGTTTGAAAAGCATAACTGTCTACCTGGTGTTTAGAACTTCATATTCTGGATTTGAGGCACTTTTCAGTAAGAAACGTGTAAATGGAAGAAACTGAAATGCTGAAAATCGAGTTCTAGTGGTCTTACTCTCTCAGGCTTGTGCTAACAGTCAAGCTTTGCTTATGACTCAACATGGTGGTGTTGTAGAGCACTGTCACTGCAGCCTGTTTTCAGCTGCTGTTGTGCCACAAGCTTGCTGTTTGTCTCTGTACTGTGACTGTCTCCTGCATGTAAAAACTTCTCCAAAACAGAAAGGAATGGGGGAGGAGGTGACAGGCTGTAGCTCATAAGCAAAATGTAAATTCTTTGCCAGGATGTTATTATGTTACTGGCAGTGTTTCGGTGCTAACAGAGTTTGGGCCCATTTAAATTTTTGGATGTGGAAGAGAGTTTTGGTAGTTATGGAAGAAATATTGTTAGGTGTCCCTAGGGTGCAGCAGCTTTACCAATATATATACACCAAAATAGAAGAATGGAGCCCCCGTGGGATTAATGTTTAACTTCTAACTATTTATGAGTTAGTTTTCTTCCTCTTTGATCTTTGAGCCAGATTAAGATTTGAGTTTACAGTGTCCAGGAAGGCTCGGCCTTGGAAGATTATTCCTTTCTTCCATTCACGGTCTCTTGCAACAAGGAGAAGGGAATTTGAAGGAATTCTATTCTATTTGCATAGAAATAGAAGGTTTGTAACACAATTCAAGTGCAGATGTTTTGGTCCAGCATGCTTCCTAGTTGATGAAGTTGCTATTCTGTCTCTGTTTCTTCCTGTCATCATGATGCTACCTTATTGGACATGGCTAGTTGAGTTCCTACCAGTCCAGGTGAAAAGGCCACCACATTTCACTTGAATTGCCCATCACATCTTGTTTTAATGGTGAAATAAGGTGTGACAATGAAACCAATGAAACATTTCCTCCAGTGTAAGTGAAAGGAATCTGTTTGTCCATTTGCCACTTTTTGCTCTGCTTGTATGTTTCTGCTCTGCTGATAGTTTTGCTTTTCTCCTAGCTATTTTCTACCAAATTCTTGCCACTTCCCTTAATATAACATGTCTTTTGCTGAGTCTGCTTTGGGTTTAATCAACTCAGCTTTTCTCCTTCTTTCTTTATTTCTCTATAAAAAGGAAGATCACTCAAATAGGTTGTTTGTAGGTAAGGTATTTGACTAAGATAGCTCATCATTTAGTTTACTCATTTAAGATATTGCTGATTTAAGACACTGCACATTTTGTGCTACATTTCTTGAAACACCAAGAATTGAAGTATTCAGGAATTGCAATTTTATTTTCTTTGTATTATTTGTTTTCAAAGTTTGCCATTTCAGCTCATAGGAGTTAATAATCCAGGAGTATGGGCATCCATTCAGACTTGATTGGATTGATGTGTTAGTATTTTACTGCTAATCAACAGCCAATATATCACTGTATGTATGCTTTTCCCACTCCAGTTATGAAGAATAAAACCTTACCTGAAGCAACACTCACTGCTTGGCCTAGGTGCTCTCAGCTGTACATACATAAGTTGTACTTGGTAGTGACCCCTCTAACTTCACTATACTTGTATTTTTGTTTGCCCTTAGCTCTGTTAAAGTTTAACTCTCTGTGCTCCACTTTTCCAAGGGAGGGGCAAAGCTGTTGTAAGAGTTCTGGCAATGGGCTTAGAACTGAAAATAGACTCCTGATATTGTGATACTCCTTTTTAAAGGCGTTGAGAAAAGTAATTTTCACATGCCTACAAGAGCTAGGAAAGTTTTCATGGTGGATAAAGAAGATACTTTTGCATTATTTCATTGTGAGAGATTGTGGTTAAACTCTGTTGTTCTGTCTGTCCTTGGGTGTCCCTTGTTCATGGTAGAATCAGAAAAAAATCCCTGGTTTTGGGCAATGTGATGGTGATGATGCATTTATGCTTTAGGAATATAGGTTATTGACACTTGAGGTAGCTAACAGGGACACAGAGACCAGTGAAATAATTTTGTATCTGTTAATAAGCATTTATGTGCTATAATGTCCAGCTGAGTCGTACACAGTGACCAAGCTGCCTGTTTCTAGGGCTGCTTTTGAAATAGTCGTATTGAAAACCTCTACATTTCTTCCTGTCCTATATCGCTGCCCCCTCTCCCTTTTCAAATGTTGCATCTTTTTTACGTGCAAGCCCTGCCCGCTTCTTTATGTGATTCACAGAGCATCAACTCAAGTGAGAATTCAGCTGTGGCATTTGAGATGTTATCTCCCCAGTTCCAGAGGAGACCAAGTAGATGTGTGCTACTTTGGAGAAAGAGGAGCGTGTGTTTTTGCTAGAAACAGTTGGCTTCAGACACACATTTAACTCGAACTGTGGCAGACAGTGAGTGCTGTCTGTCAAAATAGAAATGATAGAGGTGATTGTGAACTGTCTGGGGAGCTGTCAGGAATTTTATTCCACTGGCACCAGCTAATTTTGTGTTCTTGTTTTCATAATGCTGTAAGTCTTATGGGTTTGATACCGTAGAAAATCTGTGGAGGATCATTGAAGGAGTTGCACAAATCCTGTTTGACAGAATTAGCAACAGGGTACAAACCATTGCTATGTCAGTCATGTCTCAAGTACTTGAATAGACTTCTTTTGGAAGTGATGCTTGGATCAGTGTTAAGCTGTGTTCTTTGATTTCATCCCTGATTCATACTTTCCTGTAGAGATAGGTGAATAAATAATCTTGGTTTCAAAGACTTCCACTTGAAAATACTTCAAGTATTTTGAAAATACTTCTATGAACTACTGGTTACATCACTCCTCTGCATTTTGCATATGATTATTCCTTTAGTTGAAGGACTGTGCTGTTACCCAGTCTTGGGTTTCTGATATTCTTACTCAGCTGTTCTGTTTCCCTCTAGATTGTGGATGTTTTTATCAATTTGATATATTTCAGTTCTGGTTTACTTTAAAGTTGTATTACAAGGATGTTTAAGCATAAGATTCTCTCTCAAAAATAAGGAAAATGTCAAAGTTAGGTTGCCTGTGCATCCTTCATGTGTTCCCCTATAAGTCTGCAGCCTGCTTTCTTCCAGTCCCTTTCAATAGAAAGTGGACAAGCAGGAAAATGAAATCTTGTGATGGGTTAGCAGAAACATTGAAGAGAGTGTCTTGTGATGTGAAAAGGACAGTGAAGCAAGCACAGCTCCCAAGAGTATATCAGTGTATGGAAAACATCTGTTTGGGGGTTATTTATTTTAGGCATGAATAGCTGCACTAGCTTGTATTTTGACTTGAAGGAGCTGGTTGAGAGGCTGAAAGCAACTTGAGTATGATTAAAAAAGTATTCCTGGTTCATGGTAAGGAAAAAGCTGAAAGCAGTTATGGTATTGACTTTAGTTAGGCACGTCTTAATATAGCTGGAGTGTTGAAGGGCTACAGGATTTTAGACAAAAATACTGATGTCTGGTATCAAGCTGTCTCAATACAGAAAAAAACAGGAATAGTAGTAAAAGTCAGTGTGGCACCACAAGGGCCTGTTCAGTGACATGAAGATTGAGGAGGCTTAGTATAGACGAGAAAAGTGAAACTAAGTAGTTCCTGTTAAAAGGATAAGCATGTAAGAGAGAAATCTACTCACAATTCATTGTTCTAAATTGGTGTATTTGAAAAGCATTAAAAGATGTTCTTATAAATGATTAGAAAGATGAGGAAAGGGATGAGCCTGTAAATAGGAAAGGAAAGCAAAGCAAAGAATAGGTGACAAGTACTTGAATTGATGACAAAGTATGTCAAACAAAAAGGGCAGATTCAATATCTTTTAGACACTGGATATTACGTCAGTAATTAAAATTTAGCTGTGTGGGTTGATTTGCTTTTTAAAAGTGTTTAAGCAACTGAATCTGAGATTTTTTGACAATTCTTTGGAGTGAGTTTCCAGAAGATAAATATTTTTGTTTTTCTACTATTATGTGAAAATTTGACTTTGGAAATCACTGGACCAAATAGTCTCTGATACCTATAGCAAACAATCCACATTTAGCAAAGACAATTAGCCAAATGGGTTTAAAAAATCACATGGAATTAACATGGAATTAATTAATTAACAATTAGCCCTTGTATTGGGCTGTAGCTGATGTGAAAGAGGAGCAGTAGCTGTATTTTGACTATGCAAAAATTTTCACCGTGTGTTGGTTGATGTGACATTTGAATATGCACACAAGAAAAATGTGGTATCAATCATGTGGACTCTATTTTTTCTGAAACCATAAAGACCACAAGTTATCAAAGTTGTAGTTGGTTGTTTAGACTGGGTGTCTGATTGAGAAGGGGTGTTTGGGTCTGTCGAACAGAGTGAACCTGCCAAAGGGTATTTTGAGGGCAGTCTGCATTGGCTTGAAAGAGTTTACTTGAGTAGAGATTGGGAAAGGTGAGATATGAGTTGAAGTAAATAAAAGAACACTTTTGTGTCCATGAAGCCTAATTGGGAGAAGGAATTTGACCGTAATTCATTCAACCCACCTAGATCTCTTACTATAACGAAAATTCTTCCAGTTGTAAAGGCAAGAGATAAAGTGATGTGAAAAAATGTTATAAGGCTTTTAACACAGCTTCTTTTTATGTCAGGAAGATGGAGAGGTATCTTTAAATCCTAAGTTTATAAGATTCTACAGATGAGAGTTAAAATTGTCTGAGAAGTGTTAATCTGCTATATTTTGTCCTATGTATATTGCTGCTAATTTTTTAGTAATGTTTGTGAAAACAGAAAGAATAATTCTGCACTCATGGCTGTCAAATATAAGAAGGGCTTTCCCACTGCTGAACCTTTTCTTTTCAAATGCTTAATTTGAGAATCTTGCAGTTGCAATGTCTTTTGTAGCTATTGTGTATTGGCTTGATATACCAGAGTCATGTGTTTTTTTAAAGTCTTGAAGCTAAGAGGGGTTGTTTAGACTGTGTTGCTGTAGGAAGATTCTTGTCCTTTGTAACCTTTTTGGCCAGCAAGTACTATTCAACACTGAAGAGAAATTAATTTCAAGTTTTTAAATTCAAACTTTAGGTGTTTTCTGAATTATAATGGTAACGAGGAGCTCGGTTTCCTAATTAAACTGTATGAATCTGGTCTTTAAGGGCTTCATTTAAGAGCTTTTTTTAATAACTAGATCCTGATAATCCATTTTCTGTATTAATGAGACACAACAAGAGACAAATTATTTCAAGAGAGGAGGAAGGAAAAAAAAATAGTCCTTCATAACATCTGTGGAAAATATCTTCAAGTTTGTTGAATCTCCCTAGCTGCATGTCAGGCTGTCTGTGCAAGAATCGAGCCAGCAGCTCGAGGAAAGTGATTCTTCTCTCTCTGGTACTTGAGAGCTCCTCTGGAGTGCTGTGTGCAGGGAGCTGCAGAACAGGACACGCACTGGGGTTCTGGGCTGAGCCCAGCAGATGGCAGGCAGCATGGCTGGGGCAGAACTGAGTGCTCTCCAAGGAGAATGGGTGTCTTCAGCTGTAAGAAGAGAAGGCAAAGGAGAGATCTTGCTGATGCCTACAACAAGGAAGATATCGGGGGAAAACTGAGCCGCTATGGGAAGGCAAAGGGCAATAGATACAAATGGGAACATGAGGTATTTCGGGAAGATACGAAAGAAACATTTTATTCCATGGGTAGTGAAACACTGGAATGCATTGACCATAGAAGTTGATTTAAAGATTATTTTCTAAATATTACTTATTCTCTCTCTTAAAACATTTTTTTTTTTCACTGTTTGAATGAATTCTGGTTAGTAAGCCCTTTGTGCCCCCTGCAGTTTTGTTCCAGTTTCTATGGAGTACTCTCATGTTCTGGAAAAGGTCTATAGGCAGCTCTTTGTTATTCTGTACAGAAATAATTGAGTTGATGTTTGATTAAAAAAACCCCAAATTTTGAAAATGTGTGGTGAAAGCCTGTTGAAGATACCCAGCTATATTAATCAGATTTGGAATTATTTACTTCCATGGTGTGGTTGATGGAATAGTAGAGTGTTTTGAAATATAGAGTATATTTTATTACTCCAGCTGGGGAAAAAAACCTCCAACAAGCAATGGGCTTAAATCACATATTAAGTGTGTGTCTTTTGGTCCAATAGAAGTAATTGTCTTCATGTATAAACTGCCTTACTTCTATCTCTAGTGGCAAGCTTAATACTTAGGAAATCTTTGAAAGCATTTTTTCCACTTGAACTGTTTAATACTTTCAGACTTCCTGTCATTGAGGACTGGAGAAATCCAGGAATTTATAACAAGATACTTATTTTGATCTTTAATATCAAGACAAATTATCCAGATAGTCAGTATAGCTGGAGATAAGAAAAATGAAGAAGTTCTCTGCCATTTCTAATAGCAGTTGTTGCTCTTCTGTCCTGAATAATTCTAGGGTGAGTGCCTCTTTATTTGGGAAGGAGCAGTGCTAAGATACATAAAATCCATCAAGGTGTAGTATAATGGAATACAGGTTCTTTAGGCAGACATAGGGTTAGAGAGGTTCCTGTAAGGCAGAAGGAAATAATGCCTTTTGCTGATACTTGGTTTTGTTTGGGATATTGCTCTGAATCAAGAACAAATCCAGAAGAGTTGTATATTTCTTCACCTCTAAAGCCCTTCCTTCCCTATCCAGTGAGGAGCTGTGTCTAGGGAATTCACCATTAATCAGAATTGCACTGGAGTTTCCTATGCTTAAAAGGTAATCATAGTCAGGGTTTTTTGTGTATTTCCTTATTTCATTGTGATAAATTTATTTGCTATAAATTGTTTTCATTATTGCACTGACAATGTTAGTCTTGCTTTTCTGGGTTATTGAGTTTCTGTATTTAATATATAACACATTCATTTTCTACTGAACACGCTCTTTTCAGCTTTTTGTGGGAATGGCATAGATTTTTTTTTTTTCTTGTATTGATATTTCCACTGAGAGCTGCAAATAGAGGTCAGATGGAACTGATTATAGAATGGTTTGGATTTGAAGGGACTGTAAAGATCATTTCATTCCAACCTCCTGGATGTGACTGTCCAACCAATTCCTTATCCACTGAACAGTCCACCCATCAAATCCATCTCGCTCCAACCTAGAGAGAAGGATGTAGTAGGGAACCATGCCAAAGACTTACCAGAAGTCCAGATAAATGACATCTGTAGCCCTTCCCTTGTCCAGTGATGGAGTCACTCCATTGTAGAAGGTCACTAGGTTGGTCAGGCAGAACTTGGCCTCAGTGTCCTGAATCCTTCTCTGTCCTGCACATGTCATAGTACAGCTTTTTGGAGGATGTCCCATGAACTTTCCAGGTACAGAGGTGAGGCTGACTAGTCAGTGTCCTCCTTTTTACCCTTCTTCCAGTCAGCTGGGACTTCACCTGACTGCCATGACTTTTCAAACATGAAAAGTGGCTGGGCAACTACATTCACCAATTCTGCTCAGGAGCCTGGAATGCAGCTCGTTGGGTTCCACAGATTTGTTTATATTCAGGTTCCTCAAGTGGTCATGAACCTGACCTTTACTTACAGTGGGAGGGACTTTGTTCCCTCCTGCTGTCCATCCACTTGTGTGGTGTGGGAAGAGAGGTTGCCATTGAAGACTGAGGCAAAAAACCCCAGTCCTGTTGTTGAGTACCATAGCCTTCTGCTCTTAATCTGAGCAGAAAGAAAAAGGTAATCACTAGGATTCTAACCTGTTTTTTCAATGTATGAGCAATGCATACAGCTTATGAAAATGCTAGCATTGGGTTTTCATTTTATGTTATAAAAGTACAAAGTGCCAAGTAGGAACTTTCAGTGTAGAAGCCCAAGGAAGTTTTCAGAGCTGGTTGATAGAGACAGAAAGTTATTTCAGTATTTTCAGAATGTAAGTTGTGAATGTATAAGTGCCTTTTCTTTATGAGTTGTGTGGTTGAATTTATTGTAGTCTGATTTCAAATACATTTGATGGGATACTGAATCATTTCTGCGTTGACAAATCAACACTTTATTTTCCGCTGGGATTTTTTTTTAAGTTCTGCTAAGCACTGCAAAACAGCTACAAGTGTGTGCTAGACCTGTGTTTTAAAAGATTTGGATATTGAGTGGAAATGAGGTACTAAATCCCCAAACCATATATTTTTATTCCTTTGGAGTATAAAATAATTTTGACTTGTAGTGAAGTTGAAGTGAATTTTTAGATGCTAACCTTAAAATTGTTGGCAGGAAAAAGGACAGTAGAAAAGACAGTAGAAAGCCTTGAACTTTTTGTCATCTAGATGGCTTGGAAATGACAGAACCTATTGTCTAACTGTTTATATGGAGAAAATTGACTATGTGGAGAAGATTGACTCTGAGAGCAGTGCCAATGACAGCACAGAGGCTGCATTTCCCTTGCTCAGTAGATTGTAAGAAACTGTTCTGGTAGCTGTTACAGAAACACCTTGTTGCAGTGACCAATTTCTCTGCCAAAATAGGCAAGAATTACCTGAGCTACTGCCATAACACTTTAATAAGTGATATCACTCTGTAGGTTCTAAGATGCAGTTAGTTAAAGTAATTAAGTAGTAAAGTTTTTTGTTTGTGTTATGCAGTTCAAATGGTCTTGGTTTAGTTTTCTCTTCTGTCCTCTGGGATGACTTAGAACAAGACAAAGGCTTGCACAGATGCCAAATGGAAATGTCTTAGGTTACTTAGAGGCGGAGGTTGTGCTGTTAAAGTCTTGTAGATTTAATTATAAATCTAATGATTTTGTGTAAATATGAAATGTTCGCTGCTCAGGGTGGAGCTCTTAGAGATGTTTTTGTTATACAACCAATTCATTTATACCTCCTTATAGTTTGTAACACAACAGCTCTTCCCTTTGCAGTGTTGCAAATGTAAGTGCCACTGTATTTTACCCATAAAGTAAGTTTAAAGCTTGTAACTTATTTTGCCTGTGTCTTTTCAGTTAAATTTCTAGGAGTGAAGTCATCCTTCTTTCTCACCTTTCAATTTCACTTTGTTTTTAAATTGTCAACTAAAACTCCTTTTACTTTTCAAAAATTGATGAAATGTACTTAAGTGTGCATGTTTGTTGTTGAACTTTATTTAGTATTTCAAATATTCCATACAATTTTTTTGTAGAAACGATTACAAAAAGAACTATTGGCATTTCAAAATGATCCACCTCCGGGAATGACTCTAGATGAAAAGAGTGTACAAAATTCAATTACACAGTAAGTATTTCTACAGTTTTATTTCTGCTATCATACTGAAAAGACTACGTAGTGAGCAGTTCTCTTCACACTTCCACCACTTACTCCAAGTAACATTGTGAATTTTGCTTTTTACATTGTTCTCCTCAGTAAGTATATTGCAGTAATGTGTTGGACACTTTCAGGAACAGGGTAGTGAATTTACTAAATTTTTATTAGGCATTTTACTGTCTAACAAACTGTCAATTGGTAAAAGCTCCTGCATATTTTAGAATAAAATAATTGTCTTTCATAGCTGCTAACCTCCAAAACTCTTCTAGATTTATTGAAATAATAGAGTAGCTGTTTTACAGTTCTGTGACATTTGAATGGAATATATGTCACAGCTGTTAATTTTCATTACCTTCTTTCTCTAAGGCAAGTGGAGAAAACTTCTTTAAAAGCGAAGTTGTCTGGGTATACTTTTTGCACTTTTTTCCCTGCATTGGCTTTCTTGGTGATTTGTGAAATGGGAGGAGAAACATGGTAAAATATTCTCTCTGTTGAAATGGACAGGGGTTGTTCTTGGTATTAATCTGTTTTTTTACTTGACGAAAATTCAAGAGATTGAGGCTGTGTTGACATTTTTTTCTTATAACTTTCTTAGTTTTGTTTTAGAGAAATGTTAAAAACTGAGCACATGTAAACACTGTAGGGAGTATGATCTCAGACTATAAGTTCTGGACCATGTTGTTGATTGATGGAGTAGTTTAAACATAGAGCTGAATTTTGATGTTTTCACATCTGCATTTTGGGTAGTGGCATTCAGACCATGTTACATGAGGCTTTTCTGAGACTCATATATACTGAGGTAAACACTGCTTTTTAAATTATGCTGGCCTTTGTGATACTTCAGATGAGTATGACTAAAACTGAAATAGCAGTTTTTAGTTTTCTGCAAAATTGAGTCAGTCTAATATTTTCAAGTGGTATCCACTTATTTCAACAAAAAACTATTAAGTGAAAGTTTAGAGCAGATTGAAAGGGATATCTGTTTCCAGAGTAGTACCTCATTATATAATTATATATATAATTATATAATATATACAATATATTGTATAATTTCTGCCCCGTACAACTTTTATACCTTTCAATACCTTGCAATAAAAACTTCCTATTTACTGTCATGCTATATTTTGAAACTGTGACTGTTTTAGAAGCTTCTTGTCAAAAGTAAAATGATATTTTTTTCTCTTTGAAGAGAAAAAAGGTTTTTGGTTTCAGGTGGCAAGTTTTCAGTTCATTAATCAGTTACAGTTCAAATTGGTTGCGTTAAAAATTTGTGTAGCAATACTTGCTTGGGTTTTAAAGATGTTGAATAAAATAATTGGATCCCATGATGTAACTGGGTCATTTAAAACATTGAGCAATCTTTTATTTTAAATATACAAGGATTAGAAATTTGAGAAGGCTAAACTGTAAAGCACACAGGAAATGTGGATTCTACTGATTCCTTGACCATAAAAGGAGCAATGTCCAGGCAAAGTTATCTTCTACTTAGTAAAGTAAACTATTTAAAAAACTTGAAAGTGGAAGTTCTGGATCACAAGAACCAATAAATCTAAAGAGTATTGCTGCACTGTGTGTATAAATGTAAAAGCAGAAGGCATAAGAAGAGATAAGTGATCTGGAGTGCAGACAGATTAAATCGAAGGCATCTTCACAAAGTTAAAACATGAAATGTACTTCCCCAGCCTTCACTGTGTAGCCACTGTGCTTCTGTTGAAGATGCATTCCTCTTGAAGGGTGTGAGAGCCAGCAGTTTTTCTCAAAAAGTGCCAAAAACCAAAACACAACAACAATAATACAACCAGTAAAAAAATCCACCAAAGACTGACACAGGGGGAAATAAAAAATGTGCATGGCTTAAATACAGAGGGAGAGTATATATTACAGGGGGATCATCAGAGCTGCCAGCTGGAGATGTCGGCTTTTCTGAGAACGCTGCTATTCTGCAAAATCTCAGCTGCCTTCCTTGAGTTGATGTAAACCATATCTGAGTATTTTGGTAGTCTCTTTGTCCTAGCATGTTGCTTAGATCTGTAAAACACCAGAAATGGGAAAGTGATGCTGCAAAGGATGGTATTAAGCGGTCAACAGAACTCTAAAATCATGGAAGTTAGATAGCAGAATGTTGCTGTATGTGTTGAACAATATGCAAAGCATCTGGTTTTAACTGTACTAGAAAAACCACAATGGAAACCCAACAACAATAAAATCCCCACATGCAGCACCACCACCCTCTTGCCCAGCAACTCCACCAGTCAGTTATTTTAATGGTATTATGGTGAAAGGGGCAGAAGCAGAGGAAAAAGAATACAGATATGTTGAGTTGCTGTCTTCATTATGGATTCAAATTACCCTTTTTTTTGATTTTGTTTTAATTTGCTGGGACCTTTTAATTTTTATACTATTATCTTTTCCATTTTTGGTTCCATTACCTGCAAGATACCATTTAATTTCTGAGTTTTTCACAAATGTAAGTACAAGATGAGCTTTGCCCTTTCTCCTTGGTTACAGATTCTATTTTAATAAACTGTTGAATTTAATAAACTATTGAATTTTCCTTGACAGAAAAGTAAAACAACCCAAAAGAGAATGTGTACTAGTTTGTTTCCTTCCAAACCTTTTAAGTTTTCAAGCAGGGTTTTTTTTTTTTCAGTTTTGTTGTCTCGCATTAGCAGCCATTTCTTGGGAATTGATGGGTCTGTGTATAGTTCAAGTCATAATTACATTTATAATTTGCATCACTGTGTCAGTGCCTGTATGCAAAAAACCAAGCTTGTTTCTTTTAAATACAGGCTTGATGTATTGCTCACCTTTGTGATTGTTGCAGTGTTAGAAGAGAGGTTAGACGGTCTGGCCGTGATTGATATTTGATTTGATTAGTCCAGTGCTTCAGGAGTACAGGTATCAATTTGTCAGTCCACAATGCTAACAGCTTTTTCCCCTATTCCTTAGGTGGATTGTAGACATGGAAGGTGCTCCAGGAACACTCTACGAAGGGGAAAAATTTCAGCTTTTATTTAAGTTTAGTAGTCGGTATCCTTTTGATTCACCTCAGGTAACTGCTGCCTTCTTTGTCTCTTCCTGCTACCTTCAGGTTACAGCTGTATGATGTGTACTGAGTATTGTATTATCCACATAGCCTAATGTCAGCTTCACTTACTTGAATTTGTATTAAACACATTGTGCAGGTGCCTTTTCTTTACAAATGATTCTGCAGTGAAGTCTAGGACTCTGATGTCTGCTTGAACAGATGAAAGTCGTGTAACCTGGAGGCTTCTTTGATGTTGAAATTCATGTCATGAAATACAGGGTATAGTAGGAAGATCCCCTTTACTGTGATGCAGGAGCCAAGTAAACAATAAACTGCTGCTTCATCCCTTCTTACTTTCAACATATTTTTTTCTGGTTGATTTTTAAGACTCTTGCATCTTCTCTGCTGCCATTGTTAATACAGCTGAAGAAATACTGTGCTTCTGATAGGGATTCTTGTAGATACATGACGTGCTTGAGAGACCTGCAAATAGTGTTATAACTGAGGTATGTGATACTGTGTTGCTTTCAAGACAACCTAGAGAACTGAAGGGACAGCAGAACTTAGAGACTGCAGAATGTGCTGTGTACATCCATTCCTTCATTACCTGAGGGAAATGCTTCAAAATATGGCTGATAAGAGTAGTAGTCAACTATCACCCCTGCTTTTCTGAAAAAGAAAGGAGAAAAGCAAGAGTGTCTTAGTTCTTGTCCTGTCTTTTTCAGCTTGGAGTTCTAGAAATTATCTCTGCAGCTTCTCTCACTGGTGTTAAAACTGAAACATGGAGCTGTGAGAGACACTTAAGCTATAAAAATTAACATATTTTTAGGTAGCATGGTAAACACTAGAATTGCTGACTTTCACTCTTTTACAGAGCAAACTGGCTACTTGTACTTCTGCACCTCATCAGGTTTGCAAGGTACTAATTATAGGTGATCCACAAGAGAGTAGCCAGTTTAATTTGGTTCCAGGTTGTTTGTCTTCATTACCCAACCTGTGTGTGGCTCTGTGCAATTTATTGTTGAGCAGCAAATTAGATCCATACATCTACACTGAGTTTTATCACAGAAAACAATTAAAAATTTAAGTACTGGATACTGGATTGTTTTAGATGGCTAGAATTTAAGTTTTTCAAACATTGCTGTGCAGTAGGGTCATTCTGCACTAGAATTTCTTGGTCATAATTGCCTCTCCTGCAAATCTAGTTACAGTGAATTGCCAGTTTTCACTTGTGCTGCTTTAATCACTTGGTTGTTTTCTGCCTTTAAATGTATCTTGTCTGTCATAGAGTGCATTCTTTTTCTTACCTAGTCTGCCTAGTTCAGGTTGTCATGTAAAAACAGGATATTAGTTACAAGTGGAATACATTACAGGATTATGAAGGTAAGCCCTTCAATGCTTAAAAAATACCAGTTTAAAGACCTGTGAAAGATCATTCTGCATCCAGCTTCTCTTATGCCTTAGAAACCTGCCTGCCATTTTGCAGATAAATTAAGCTCTCTAATTTCAGTTTCCTATATGATGAAGGTGGTGCTTGTCATCAGTGAGGAGATGGGTGTGTTGTGTACATGTTTACCTATTTTTATGCATACCTATGTAGCTTAAGAAACACTTAAGAAATTGCTGGGCATTATAGTTATGAGTGTAGAGATTTCTGTTTTTATTGCATAAAAGGAGCTCAGGAGTATAATATTGCTATGAAGATTTCACTTTTACTCTCTTTCTGTTGGTCTTGAACCAGTGATATGTTTGACAAAAACTTGATGTAAGAGCAGTAGTTGTCAAAATTGCTTTTCTAGCCTTTTTTTGACTCTGATAGTATATTTTAATAGAGAGGAGTTCAGGTTCTAAATGCTTTTCTTCCATATTCTCCATGTCACATAAATTTTTTTTCTATTTGAAGTAATGTTTTAAAAATATTTCCTATTTGGTAAACTTTGGTATACTTTGGTTTCACGAGTCCTTTATTTATAGTTAATAAGACTGATGAATTTTAATTTTATTCTTCATGCTGGAACCTGGATGAGTTGTCCAGAATTTTATTTCTTTTATGTCCAGGTTTATAGAAATACTCATTTGTGAATCTTGTTGTCCTTGGTGTATAACATTGTGGATTATAAAGTCATTAAAATCCAGTGTTTTGGCTAGACAGCTGTATTCCTTAGGATGTGGAAGACTGAGGCTGCAAGATTTTGCACTGTCTTTACATTGTTACCTTTGCATTTTTCTATGCTGTAGAAATATTAATAGAAATTCCCCTATATTTAACCATTTATTTAACTCCATCTTCACTAGCTATTTAGGCTTCCATTGATTATTTTACATTTCACTTAATAGTTTCCAAAATTGAATTAACCCAACGCGGTGAAGTGTGTTATTTAGTATAAGTGAAAATGGCAGACCTGCTGCTTAAGTAAGATTATATTGTTTCCCCAGACCAGTACAGTTTTATTTAAAATGGGGACTATAAATTAGTTATTTTTGTTCTTTTTTTTAGGTCATGTTTACTGGAGACAATATCCCTGTTCATCCTCATGTTTATAGCAATGGTCATATCTGTTTATCCATTCTAACGGAAGACTGGTCTCCAGCCCTCTCAGTGCAATCTGTTTGTCTTAGCATTATTAGCATGCTTTCCAGCTGCAAAGAAAAGGTATGGGCTTTTTTAGCACTGTTGAAGTAGAATAAGTAAAAGTTAGTAATTTTCTACTTTACAAAGTAAAATTTTCATTTCTTAAATTCTAAAATAGGCAAAACTACTGTATCTACATTTCTACTACTGAGAAAATACTAAGCTAGAACTGCAAAATAAACAGTGCAGTAAGTACTTTGCCACTGTTTTCATGGTAACCTGCTTATATATCATTACTGGAAAAGAGCAGTGGATGGAACCCTTCCAGTTCATCTTCCCAATTTAACTGGGAAGTTCAATCATGCTTTAGGACAATTCTTTGTAAAATTATCCTTCCTCCAAAGGCAGTGTGGAATGACTAGTGAAATGTCTTTAGTGCAGATGTTTCTAACTTTGCATCTGTACTATTTCAGTGAACTTGATAATTTTCATTCCAGGGAAATAAATGGTGCTAAGCTGCTTTTTTTGGCACTAATACCTTAGAGACCTTTTTGTAAAGAGATGGCCCTTTCACTTTTGACCGTTTCTTTCGCAGAGGGCTGTCTGTGGAAGTTAGATGTGGTCAGAGCTTGTCCATATGTGCTATCCAAGCATGCCTATTTATTTTGCATCCCAATCAGTCCTAGTCATATATGTAGTCAAAAAACCACCCCAAAACGGCTTTGTATTGTATTCTATCCTGTGTGTTTTGTAAATGATGACACTTATAAAGAAAACCGAAGAATATGTAATAATGATCAGATACAGATACCTAAATACATTTTTTCACCCACTCTAAGCTGAGCTTTAGAATGGGAATTGGATGTAATGCATCAGAATTAGATTCCAAACTGCTAAGGAATTTAATTTTGGGGGGTTTTTTGAACAACGGCTGTTTCTTGTGAGTTAGTTTCTTTTGTTTGTTTGTTGTTTTTTTCTTTTTTTCTTTTTTTTCTCCCCTATTTATCACCAAACTGTATGATATTTTTTACCGTTTCATTTTCTTGGAGTATCTCAAGTAAGAATTTGTTACCTGGATCTTTAAGAGATTTTTCTTGACCAAAAAGGTCTAGTCCTGCCTTTTACCTTATTTTCGCTGCATTCACATGGTAATCTTTCATAATCTTATTAAATAGCTCATGTATTACAATATGAGGATTGTTTGATTATTTGTAGGTCTTTTCTTCTGTTGCAGAGGCGACCTCCAGATAACTCATTTTATGTAAGAACATGTAACAAGAATCCAAAGAAAACAAAATGGTGGTATCATGGTAAGTATCTAACTAGGACCAGAAATTTTCAACTTCTTTTCAGGCTGAAGGCAATTAAATTGTAGGAAAGTAGGATAAATGTATTCAAAGCATTAACTAGACTTTTTTTCAACTCAAAAAGTTATTTAAATCCTGTTTCTGAGATACTCTGCTGTGATTTTTTTTTTTTTTATATCACATTTGAATAATTTCTGGTGGAAATTTGAACATGTTTTAAATTGTAGGATTGAGTTTCAATGAAAGTTCTTGTAAAGTGTATCAGTCCATGACAAGTTCAAGTTTGGGACTGGGGAAAGTCCATAATGAAACTAGGTTTTGCTCTAAAATTTTTTTTTTTGTTATTAACACTTTAAAAACTTTAATGTTGTTGAAAAGATACCTATATATTTGTAAACAGTTATGTGTTTAGATAGATTTCCACTCTCAATCAGAATTTCCAGTATGAGACAGTTGACTGACTTTAAAGGCTCCTAAAAACTAATACTCAATAATACAGTAATAAGATTCTCCATGGACACGATAAAGAAGAAGAAAGCATATTAAAACTGCTAGTGTCTGCAGTGCTAGTGTTGTGTTGAGGTTTTTTTCTTTGTTTGGTTTTGGTTTGAGGTTTGCTTTGCTTTTGCTTTTGTGCTTTTTTCTTTTGTTTCCTTGTGTTCTATGTCTTGCTTTATACTTTGTGGTTTCTTTCTTCTGCCTCAGCATTTGTCATCCTCCACCCAGAGCTGCAGTTGGCTGAGCTTGTCTTATCCACTCTGTTGGTGAGGAAAGAGAAGAAGGGGATAGAGATGGGCCATGCTTTGTTTCTCTCCTCTTGTTAGCAATGCTTTCCTTGCTTTCCCTAGGGAAGTTCTGTGCTAACGGTAGTTGTTGGAAGCACAAGTACTTTGGGAAGGGAGATGTCAGAGAAGGTAATACTCCATGCTAGTGTAGTGCAGAATAGTTGATTGCATCACTGCAGAGGCAGGTGAAGGTTCCACCATAAGACATCCTCTGTTTTTCATGGCCTCCCCACTCCTGGATAGGTTCTGTGCCTGAAGTGAAAACTAGAGCAAGTATTCTGAGGCGGTGAGAGTTCATGACTGGAGAGGCAAATTCCAAAGTTTTCACCCTTAAAATTCTTAAGATTCTTAAAAGCCCATGGAAGGCCTAACAAGAAAAACTTGATAGTTCCATAATACTTAGTGAGACCCATGGGGTTTTGACGTATGGTAATGTAACAGAATGAAACTCTGTTTCTTGTAATACAGTAATTGTAACTCCAAAATGTGGTGTTTTGAGGTACAGTAAGAGAATTGCTGTAAGCCATGAGATTAAGGTATATCTAAGAAACTTGAGATATACCACGTGGTTGTTTTTAAAGCTGACTCCAAGAATAATAATCATATTGCACACAAGGATAGATTTTTTCATCCTCACCAGATAATTCAGCAGTCACTTTCTTTTCTCTCTGTTTTCATGCTCTTGTAATGTGTTTGGTGCTTCTCCATTTCTAGTTTTGGTTTCTCTTAAATGGCAGTTTTGGGAGAGTTTTTGTTAACTTTCTATTTTCCTTGCTAATTTTTTTAAAGAGAAACAGGTAAAGTTCCATTTATTGGCTTTATCTTGTGATTAAAATATGTTCTGTCTACTTTTAATTTGTACCAGTCTCATTTTGATTTAAAATACAAATCTGTAAAATCAGAAGAGTCTGCAGATATTACTTTTATTTCTTAATAATGAAATTCAATTTGTGTTAAACAAGCAAAACAGAAACTTAGTATGAAAAGAAATCTGAGTTACTGATTCTGAAGGTTGTTGTATTATTATGGCTCAAAACCACGGCTTACAGTTCATTGAATGGGTATTTTAGTAACTATGCAGTGTTTTTTTTCTGGAAGTCACAAAACCTTACCCCTCCTCAAATTCAGAGCAACCTAATAAGCAACCTGAGGCAAGAGAAGGAAAGTCAGTTCATTTAAATAACTCACACTGTCTTGATTAAAAATTCACTGGGCTCCTTACCACCTTGAATTCTTACATGGGAAAATAAAATATTCCTGATGTCCACAGGACAAAATTTTCATAAATTATTAGAGTGTTTTCCCTTCCATTTTTGTGTGTGTCATTTGCTTATTTTCTCAGTTAATTTTGTTTCTCCTATGTGGACATAGAACAAGACTGCCAAGGCATGATCTTTAAATTGTCAGTCTTATCTAAACAGGTTTAAAGAAATGGTGTGTTACAGTAAAATGGGAAGTGTGAAAAGATGCTTCTGTCATGTTTATTTTCTGCTCATGCTTCAACTGAAGTGTCATATATCTGATCTTGTGGTTGAACCACATTTGGCTGGATAAGTGAGGGAAGGAAAAGCAATCCTACCCAGGAAAGAAAACCAGCTGTCCAAGGGTAACTGTTGTGAGAAATTAAATGCCAGTGCTAATACAACAGCACATGGAGGGAGAGGCAGAGTGGTTCTGCCACTTCTGCTGTCCACTGCCCATTGGACTGGTTTGGCTTTATTGTGACATAGTAGCTCTGTGTTTTGAATAGATAGGAAGAAGTCTGTCAGGTGTATTAATACATTTGAAGGAATTTTTTTTTTCTCCAGTATGTGCCTGGAACTTATTTACCTGGGAGTAAAATAGTCCCTGGTTGGGAGCTGGTGTAAAGAAAACCCAGAGGAGCACAGATTGATAAAGTGGCACTTTGTGATATATTCTGATGTGTAAATATGTGTCTGCATTCATCTTAATACAGAGTTTTTAATCTGTCATATCATCCCCCCCCACACAGCAACTTATTTCTCGAGCAGAGTTATAGAGCATTGTTTGCTACAAAATTATGTCCTCACAAGCCCTTTTTTAAAGCTCCTGATTTTTGATAACTGAAAATATTTCTATATTGCCTACTGTACCCAATGTCTGCTTCAACTGTACATTGACTTTCTTGCCAAAATTCAATCTGAGAGTTGCTCATGTTGTCTTAAAGACAGAGGAGGATGTTCCAGATAGGATTTACTTGGGCATCCAGACTGAAATTTGTTTCATTAAGCTGTTGACTCCTTTGTTGTTCNGCACTTCCTTGCTGCTCTTGGATTTCAAGGTTGGTATGGTTTTGGCTTTGGTTTTTTCTTTGGTCTTTTCTTAGAAAGTGTTTTCTCTGATATTTGGCCTAAAATTTTAGTACACCTTTTAAATATCCCTTCTCTCTCTCTTCTGCATCCTTGTCCATTTTTTTTTCATGTACAGCAGCCTACTAAAAAATTTAAGAGTTTTTTTACAAGTAATAGCTTTGATATAATATTTTTCCATGAGAATGTAGAATGTTTATGCGGCTGCATTTTTAGGTGTGGGAGGTTACAAGTTAAGTCCTTTAAAAATAAGCAGACAGTAACTTTGCTTTCTGTTAACAACTCAATATTTACTGCTAGCAGGTGCAAATGTACTGCAGGTTGATGTGTGAAGGAAAATGTTTAAAAGGAAGAGTGTTAGTATGGAGCATAATGCAGAAAAGATAGCTATAGAACATGCGTTTTATAGTATGTTCTGTCTAATCACAGTATCTAAAATTTAGTGTATGTAATTTATTGTCAGGTTTAAGATTTTAGGATTATAGTAGTAACCTATTCTTTTTGCATAAATCTCTCAGCTATTGTTTTGTGTTGAGTCTCGATAAATAAATTAATAGACGTATATATATGCACACACACACACATAGGCACATATAAAGCGTTGAGAATGCATCAGAAGCAGCCCACTCTGGTGGGTCTTATCCCTTTATATTCCTTATAAAAGGATAATTATATTAATTAGATAACTGTTGTGGAGCTGCTGTGTTTCAAGGGTGCAAAAAGTTAAGCATATTTGATTTTTCATTTTCCTGGCAAGTGGTTTTCTAAATATCAAGCATGGAAATGAGTGTCATTTTTACAGAGTATTTGCTAATACTAATGTCTTTGAGGGTGTATGTGTATTTTGGATGTTTAATTTTTGATACTCTCTTTTCTCCCCTAGTCGTTATTGAACAAAATTGCAGAATTATTCAATCAGGGTATTTCCTCTGCATGTTACTGTCTATGCTAGGAATTGTTTCTGCCTATAGCGCCTTGCTAATTTGGAATTAGAATGTTTATATGTTTTCCATAAATGCTCTTCTTTTATTTTAAAGATGACACATGTTGATGCCACCATTTTGTGATCCTCGTAGCAGAAGATAGTCCTACTGAGAAAATGAGCACTTTGATCATTCAGTCTTTGAACTTTAACCTTTGACTGGAAGTGACCTATAGGCAATGAAGACTACTTCCTTTGACTGCATTTTTACTAGTGTGCATTCTGGGCGCATGTTGATCGCTGGTTCAGTCCATGCAACTGACATGCTTTTATTAGTCATACAGTATTAATGCAGGTGTCCAGAAATGTCAGAATAATTCCATTATTTTTATTTTAAGCTTTTGGAAGAATTCCAGGTCTTCATATATTGTGCAATAACACTGAGCTCCTTGGCGGTTTTGGTGCATCCATTGCCGGCAATGGACATTGTACCAGGGAAAGGTTTTGCTCCTGCCACAAAAAAAGATTGACACGTGACTGAGCTTATGAAAGTTTTGGATATATTTGGAATATGAGCAAGGGATTGGCAATTACCTGAAATCCAGCCCATTCTTTTATATTTGGATTCTATGCACTGTGACCACAAAACTAGCAGCATGAGTTAACATGCCTACCTGAAGGACTGTAATAAGATCATTACGTATTTATTAAATTGTTTATCTGCTGTCAAATTGTTTTGACATGGGCGGTTTTTCAAGTGACATTGGCAGAGAGGTACAATGTTATCCCTATGGTGAAATAAAACTACTTTTTGTATATAGTTATTCATATCTCTGAAGCAAAGGTATGAGTAATTTAGGGTATGAGTGATTTAAACAAGAATTTATTTTGAAGATAGAGGATGGCAGTGATATAACTGAACTTGCTGCAGTCCGTAATTGGGCGTGTAATTTGTACTTTAGAGCTTTTTCCAAATAGATTGCACACTGTTATTTCCTGCTAGCCATCAGCATGAGCCCTACTGCCTACACCAATATTTCATTTATTTATGTGTTCAAAAGCAATCCATATAACATTTTTGTTTGCATTCACTGTTTCTTTTGTGTTGTATGTCATGTTTAAATGTTACAAAACAATATTTTGATTGAAAAGCTTTGTCAGAAGATATTTTCATGTAAATTATTTCTTTATCTTGTAAGCATCATCTTGTCTTTTAATCCTGTATTATAAAAAGAAAAAAAAAAATACATTTTTGACAGAGGCTTAAAGTTTTCACAAAAAAAGTGTGGACCTTCTTATTTAAGTTTAGACTAAAGTATATTTTCTTAACTTGCTTGTCCCATGTAGACATGCCAATTTTTCCAGGCTTTTCTTCACCAAGAAAAGGGGGAAAAGCCTAAAATCAGACATTTTTCTGTGGAGCAACATTTACTGAAATGACAGTTGTTCTTAGCACTCTGTAATATTTTGATACTGCAATTAGGTTGTCTTTTTAGGAAGCACTTTTATAAAGTAAATACCTTTACACATATGCAAAATTTCTATAATTTTTTTTACTGTTGCCTTATTGTTGCACTCAAAAAGAAAATTCAAGCAATTAATGCATGAATGTCTAAATCAAGTAATAGCTTGATGTAAAAACAAACAAAAGCAAAAAAAAAATCCCTAAACCAAATCCACAATGACTAACTACAATAACTACAATAAAAACCAGAAAATTGGCTGAAAAGACTGATTTTTTTTTTAATCTGCTGTATGGTAACTGATGTTTTATAGCCTTGTACATACTTCTCTGTTACGTATTGTTTAAAACACTTTAAAAAAAGTATAGATGCTTAACTCAGGGTGGATAGTTTAGATGGATTTGCTTCAGAGAAGTATTTTGTACAGCATCAGAACTGTAGATACTGGCAGTGAAGTAAGGCTACAATATACTTCAGGAACTGCTTTCTCTTTTTTTTCCTACTGTACTGAAAATATCTCTTGGCCTTTAAAAGTCAGTGGTAAAATCTAGCTTTGGATATAAATTTGATGTGTATATATATTTTCACAACGAGCCTTGGAAACACTGAATTATTTTTCTTTTAAGAGCAAAAAAAAAAAAAGTTGTTTTGAACAAAAGAAATACTTATGCTCTAAACTTTTTGTTTAGCAAAATTTTGTTGTGAGATCATCAAACTGGTTACTTTTGGAAATGGTTCATATGAACGAGCAGTAGTCTGATACTTAGTCTGCATAGTCTTGTTCACTGCTCTGTATGAATTGAAACAGTTGAGAAATTCATGTATGACTGGTTCACATAGTGGATCCTATCAAAATAGTCCACAGGAAAGAGACCTTAATGTGACCAGGTAATGTCTGAAGAAATGACTTAAGTACATCTCAAATTCAGTTATCTTTTCATATAGTGGCTTGGGAAACTACAATACATGGTTTCAGAGAAGCTTCATGACATACCTTATGTGTTTGTTGAAGATGGGTGTTGTAGTGCAAAACATTATGAATTTTATTGACCTGTGCTGTCACATGGACTATAGTGAAGTTAAATAACCAAATTTATGCTGCTCTTTAATAAACCCCCACCCCCTATAATACATCTTTATTTAGATCAAGAAAATGCAAGGTAGATTAGATGAGAATGTACCTCAGGTCTTCTAGTTTACAGTAGAAATGCCTCATTGGTTCCCTTGTAGATCTGTGGGTAAGTTCACCTATATAGAGAGGGCCAAGACAAAGCTTATATACCACTCAAGCCCTCGAGATAATGCAGCTATTCTGACAGTGCTATGATGTCCTGAAAAGGGCTTGCATTAGATGGAGGTGGTGCCATCCTTTCCCGAGGGTGACCCTGTGTGTGTAACTTTCTTTCACTTGGAATTTCTCACATGGATAGTTACAGAATTGGCTTGAAACTATCTTGCTCTTATTTTGTGTCAATATTCATATTGTTAAACACTTTGTTTTGTGTTTAGTGTCTTTATACTATAACACAATAAATTCTTGTTTTAAAATAGATTACTACCCTTGAATGGAAATATGTGTGGACCTTTTCATGGTGCAGTGCAGAAGCACAGTTTCCTGGCAAAGCTGCCAGTAATTCCAAAATGTTGTGATGCATATCAGGGGAGGAATTTGCATAACAGTAAGGTGTTTCCTCATTCTCCAGAGGGTATCTATTGAAACAGCTGAAAGAAATAGTTAATTTAAAAAGTAATCACTAAGATGTAATACTTACATTTCTCACAGATGAGCAAATAGTTCTTTTTTTTTTTTTT
>VZRH01006262.1:2018865-2030983 GCA_013397555.1 Urocynchramus pylzowi
TAGTTTTTTTTTTTTTTTTTTTTTTTTTTTAATCCACTTGACAAGCACTTAGAATACTTGATGAGATGTTTCAGATGCAGGATTCTTGTTTGCCTGCAGTGGTGGGAAGAGAGTTTCTGTTATTTTGTCAGGATCTATCAGGACTGTTTAATCAAATCTCTGCCTCACACCAATAACTGCTTTCAGTTTTGTTCAATTTTCTTTTTTTTCAAGAGATGTCTTCTGCTTTGTAAAAGGCAAGGCACTGCATATCTAAAACATGTATTTTTATAAAAAATTAAGTTTTTGAAATTCATATCTTTTCTATCATGAAGATTATTCTAAATGTTTGATTTTTTTATTTACTACTTTTTTTTGAAAGTCTGACAAAAGCCTTAGATGTGAACTGTATTTAAAGGTGTGCTTTAAGGAGACCATAAAGTTTCCAGGTCAGTAATTAATGATATTTTAAAAAGAGAGGGGGGAAAAAGCCCTAATTAAACCCTAATTAAATAAAAGGATTTGCAAAAATGCAGCTATAGAGTTTGAAGGTTTGGAGGAAGTCAATATAGTTTTTGCCTCCTCTGGTAGAGCAATGGAGTGTTATGTTGTGTTTGTATGCTCACAAATCCTGATCTTTCTAAAGAATAGGTTTGAATGAATTTTCTTAAAACCAGTTACTTTTAATCCATATCACCCAGTCCAGGTTTGGATTGACACAGTGGTACCTGAATAGGTGGGTGTTGAACTGAATAAGGGGAATTAAGCTGTTTTAGTGATATTCCATCTTCATCTGCACAGCAGCATGGAAAGAGAGACTTTGGATTTGGTTCGTGCGCCAGGTACTTGTTGGCTGTTGTTTCTAGGACTATTAATAGATTTCCAAACCTCCTGGCTTTAAAATACCATTATAAACTTGGAAGAGTAGAAATGTCATGAGCTGCCTTTTACTATAAAAAATAATTCAGAAATACAAATTTGAATGTACTTAGTCTCTGTTTTTATTTCATTTTATTGATATAGCAGTACAGGAAAATCTGTTCACTCTTCATTTCTTTTTCTTGCAGATTTTATGTATTTTTAAAAATAGTGTTAAAGGAATTTTGATCAGCTAATTCAATGTAGCAAATTCTCTCTGCAGTTACTTAAAGTGATTTTTTTTTTTTAATTACAAAGTAAGAGTATTTCAGTAACATTGTAGTTCCAAAGTAATTTCTGTCCTGAAGTATGAGGACAAAACCATACTGGTTTCATTCATATAATTATTTTGTATTTAAAAACCAAAAATTAATTGCAAAATCAATTGACTGTGCAGTGTATATAAGTCTAGAGATTTATAAGCCTGTGTCCATAGTCTCTAATATAATACTTCATAGGAGCTTTAATGTGTGAGTCAGTGGTAGTAGGTTAGATTGTTTTTAACTCCCTCTACCTTACATGCATGCTATGTGCAGTGTAGCTCTGTTTTTTGAAGTGATGTTTTTCTCTTGACCTCTGCTGGTGAAGGAGCAGCTTACAAGAGACTCTTCTGAATAGGAATCCAGTGAAGAGTTGAAAACCATAATGCTGGTCTCAAAGAACGATGTTACAATCTGAATTCCAGTACCACTGACCACAATTCTTCCCTCATGCTGGCCTGTTTTTTGTTATTTAAAATCTCCATGGTAAGACCTTAAAACTTTGTCCTGCCTTCAGTAATTGGGGAACCTGTTTTCTTCAAGCCCTTTGAAGTGCTTTGTGCCAAGTAGGTCAGGGTTAAGTCTCTTCAGATGAACATTCTGGGCCCTTTCTCTTCCCAGGACTGCAGTGTTATCTGGATGCTGCTAATGCAGTTTTCCAGGACATTTAATCCTTAAAGATAAAATCAAGCATGGTTTCTGCTATTACCAGAGAAAGAGGAATTTGTACTCCTTCCTTTTCAGTCTAATGATTTACATTCCTACCTTGCATCTAACTTTATTCTTGAGTCTGCACTGAGATGATTTAACATGGTAAACCAGTAGGAAACCAACTTAAGTAAAAGTCTGTCTTCTCAAAAAAACTGTCTTCTCAATTAGCAAATTAGATCAGCTTGCTGCATAAGCAATAGTTTCAGAGCTAGTGCGAAAAATAGAAAGATTTTTGTAGCTGGGGTTTGGAAGGTGGGGGCTAAAATATTTGTATCTTTAGAATTTTCTGCATAATAAAATACTATGTAGAATATTGTCAACTTTGTGTTACGCAGAAACTGAGTTATGTGCTATGAGAAGCCTGAGAGCTGGAGATCTGAACTGCCTGTAACAGTCTATGGCAGGGGACACTCCTGTATTTTTTAACTCTGTTTTCTAGTAAAAAAATCTGAAGTTGTTCCAAACCGTTCAAGTCATCTGTTACCTCTCCATTTAGATGCCTTGAGTTTCAGTGCTCAGGAACAGGTTGGCTTTTTGTGTTTTGGTGGGTGGTGTTTTGTTTTTGTTTTGTTTGTTTGTTTGGTTTGTTTTTTGTTTTTTTTTTTTTTTAATGTAGCAAGTCTGTAGTCATTGTTCTGAGAGAATATTTTTAGTTAACTTTTTATCAGATCACTTTTGTCAAACCTTAACCAAATATAGTTACAGATGTGGTGAAACTTTAGAAAATGCCAGTTATTTTCCAGAAGGAAGGCAATAATGTTACAAATCAAATGTTCTTGAGATTAGATAAAAAGTCAGATGTGTTTGCAGTTGCCTAACAAAGAAAACACTTGTGTCCCAAGTCTCAGAGGTCTCATTTGTCTATTGTATACTTCAAGAACAGAACTCTTGCACTCTGGTAGGAGGTTTTCAAGACAAAACCACACTGGTTGCCACCTCATCCCTTCCTCTGAAGGTCTTGTTCAAGGATTGGATGAAACCTGGTGGTTTTGATCTGTATTTACTTGTGCTAGGTCAGTGAAGAGTGTGTGACAGCTGCTACTCTGACAAGTGTGAATAGCTCTTGAGTCTCTTGTTCTCTGAACTGTCCACATGTCTGCAGAAAACATCATCTACTTCTTTATGTTTCCCATCAAATCTCCAGATGACTTATCAAGCCTAAAGTCCTAATTTGCATAAGGTTTTAAATTTGTGGGGCTTGAGGTGAGTGGAGAATTTGGGGGCATCATCTTGCACTGGTATCTTCTGTATCATGCTTTGGACTATAACTCTTCTATCTCTTAGATATCTGTGTGTTGTCATCTGTCCCAAGCAGTAACTACTGTCTTAAGCATTGTGCTGGAGTAACAGGTGACTTTGTGTTCCTTAAATAATAATAATCCAGACAGTCCTGTACTGGGAATGATTTTTCAAGTGCTCCTTCAAATTGTGTTGACCAGTAAGGATACCACATGGAGATAGGCTATGCTCACTAAGTAGGGCAGGAGGGAGAACAATCAATTCTTGAAGTTTTAAGTTCGATAGCATCCTGAAGATTCTCTAAAAATCAGTGGCTGGTGGCATCGTGTTTTGGGTTTCTGTGGTTTTGGGAGTTTGGGTTTGGGTTTGGTTTTTGGTGGTGTTTTTTGTGGGTGTTTTTATGTTTGTTTTGTTTGTTTGTTGGTGTTTTTTTGTTTGCTTGCTTGCTTTTAAGAGGACATCAGTAGTTACACCAATCTATGTTCTTATGTTATGAAGTTCTTCAAAGCTAAAAAAAGGTCAAATGCAATGCAATTATGGTCATGATGCAACTCAAGGATCAAGGTCCTGTATGACAATCAGTAGCAGTTTGTTGAGATGTGCTGTATTAAAGAAAAGAGAATGGGTAGCCCTCTCCATGAACTGAGGTAATAGGTTTCTTTTTTCCTTTGCAATAGTTTTACCAGAAACCTTAATAAACAGCAAAGTAAATTTCATACTGTGCCTGACAAGAGATTTTGAAGTCTTGCAGGTGGAAGATAGACTGGATACAATAGTTTGCTATGTGTCTTGTAATTATGAAAATTTCTTCTGTTAGCTTCCTTTCTTTGGTCTGTAAGAATAGACTAAATAATACCTAGGCACTACATTATGTCTTCCTGGTATCTTGTGTATTACTGGGAAATGCTGTATAGAAAAGCCTGTAATTCTTTTCCCTGAAAGCTTCTCTGGATTGTTGTTACACTCAGTTAAATACATCATCTACTTCTTTGTTTCCCATCAGCTACCTGGTAATGTTGAGGGTTCTTAAACTCATTTCTGTGCAGCACTTTTTGTAAGTCAACATTATAAAAACTTACCATTTGGATATTGGTAGAAATATCCAGAAGGCAAGTTTCCTTACATTAGTACTGTAGCATGCAAGATGGTAAGGCTTAGGTCTTCTTGAATGATTTCTGAAGTGTAAATCCATCTGAACTTTTTATTCAGCAGTGGATGTACCTGGGTAAGTATAACAAGAATTGTCTTGTGCCAGCCAGCTCAGTCTGGAGTATCCCTGCATACCAAGTTTAATGTCTCAGGGTTTTCTTTGCAGTAAACCAAAGATCTAATTGGAAAATTTTTGGTGATCTCTGCATAAGGTGATTCCATGCTGTTTTGTGGTGAGATTGTTTTTGTGTATTTCAAGGCAGCTATTAATGCACCAGTATTTGATTTTGAGAAATGGGTCCTGTCACTATTAAGAGTTTGTCACATGATAAAGCATTTACTTAATTCTTTCTTTCCTGTATTTGTGAAGTATTATGGCAGAATTTGGCCTCTGGAAAGGAATCTTCCTGCATGGTCTGCACCAGAATACTGTTTCTTTCTGTGATAGAGTTTATTTCTTGTGTTGGTCTCAACAGTAGTTATATGTGTAGGTACTTACAAAGGTGGGTACTAATCTTGCTTAGGCCTTGCATTATTTAAGTTTATTTTAGTGTATATCAATCTTTATATGTTTTACCTTACTTTATATATTATCAAACACCTTATTAATTGCAGCTTTTCATTTAAAAGAGCAAGATTCCATCAACGTTTACATTTTCATTCTTTATGGCTTTTTTAAAAGCAAAGATACTGCATTAAAAATAATGTGGATAAAAGTAAGTGAGAACTTGCTAGCTTTTGTCTGGAAGTTAAAACTTATAAATTCTTACAAAATGCTCCTTTCAAATTCCAATTTTTTAATCTAAGGCAGTTTTTTTTTTGTTGGCTTTGTTTTTCTTTTTTCTAAACACATTTATGTACTGACATTAAATTTACCTGATAGAGATACAAAGATCAAAGGACACAATTAGTCCAAAGAATTCAACCAGTAGAAAGATACTTCCCATTCTGCATAGTTTGTTTGCTTCCCATCCATCTACATTAAGTTACACTGCTAACTACCTTTTATTGTGGGACAGTGGAACAATTGTGCAACAAGCTGAAAAGGACCTGTATTTCTACCATTTTGTAGAAGTAAAAAAAAATTACTTAAGGACTTATACAGTAAATTAAATCTCTATTAAACCAGTAATTTCTTAAATTATTATTCTCTTGGAACAAGAACTGCCTTAGACTTACATGAAGCCAAACTGCAGGAGCAGAAAAGAGAAATTGTCCGTAGCCAGCATTCATACAGAAAAAAGGGTTCCCCCTCTCCCAGCCCCAGAAAAAGAAAGGTTCAGAAGTTACCAGTACTGCAAACATGACTCAGTACACAACATAAAAGGCTTATTGTGGTCAATAGGAATGGTAATAAAGCATTGCCTACATATGCTTCTAAGTATAGAATCTCATGAATGGAAACACTAAAAGCAAGGGCAACTGGCAGCATTGTCACTCAAATGATGTTTATTTTTAGAGGATTACCAATGCGCTATCCAATTCCAATCCACTGTTAGTGCTATCTCTTGCCAGCACACACAAGCTTCATTCTCGGTTTGCTCAGTTTTTTAAATGACAGCTCTTAGAGCACCAAGATTCCTTCTACTTCTAGGGACTGTAACAAAAGACAGCTTCAAAACAGGTGGAGTGTAATTGAGTAAGCAGCAGGTATTACATTAGCTGAAGACACAGAATCCATGCATGTTACACCTACATCAAGTGTAATTGAAGTCCTCAGTTTCATATGCAAAATACCCATTTCCAAGAGGTTTGCTGTGCAAGAAGTTTGCTGTATGTTATGCATGTTATAGCAACAAACACTGTTGACTTTCTCAGAGGACAGCAATGAACAAATAGTGTAAAAATATATTTGAGTGAGACAAGTTATATCAGTATTAGAAGAAGTTGGTTAAAGTTGTTTGGCTTCACATTGTTTTACAGTCCTGCCAAAATTAGGACCCCACCTCTTAGTTAAGTTTTTTTGAGTCAGGTGACAAAATTATAAATTACTGGCTGTAATGAAGCACGAATATTGTCATGTACATAAACTGACAAAAATAGCTGGACTAAATTTTATTGCTATATGAAGGTGCAAGGTCTATAGCAGATCTATACATCTCTGAATTTCTCTGAAAGTTTAAATAAGAACAGTGCCCACATGCCTTCATAGAAGTTAGGGGACATCCTCATGTCTGACAATGTTTTGATTCTTCAAAGCCATATTAAGACAAAACATAAACAAATGACAGGGCAGGCACTGCATATGTACAGACTGATCTGAAAATTTTGGAACAGTTTTATCTGTTTCTTTGGTACACTTTAAGTTCACTATGGAACCCAGTGTATTACTGATTTATATACACATTTGATAAAAGAAAAACAAAATACTTAATTTTCACATCCAACACTGGCCTTAACTTCAAGATGTAAAAGGCCTAATCCCTGCATCCTCTGGGATCTAATCTGCTACTTGTAAGGGTGGCAATAGGTATGATTAGGTACATTGTCCCATGAGCATGACTGCAAATAAATGTGATTAGTATGGACACAGATGTACCAACCGGTCACACTACCGGTGTCACTTTGGTTATGTTTGAAGGGTTGCTGTAATCTTTGCCTGCACTGAGAGGCACTAATGAGAATCCAAAGCATTTCAAGATGTGTGTGATCCTCTCATACCACACCATCAGGAAATAGCATTGTGGTTGGACTTGTTTGAAGGCCTTTTATGTAGTCAGAATGCTATCAGTAAAGCAAAACCCCCCAAAACCCCAGGCTTGTAAACAGGAATTTCATCTTAGAGAATCTATTGCTTCCTTGACCTGTAATTACACTTTGGCTTTCCCATACTTCTCTCCTGAGCAAAGCCAGTGTAGTCTCATCAGGTAGCAATGCCTACTAATGCAGAAATGGGCCATTTCTAAATGTCTATCTGCTTTGTAATTGATCTTCAGGTTGCTAGTTCTGTTACTGTTCTTGCTGATTTATCAAACTAGTTACCTTTGTCTTCATTGCTGTAGTCAAGAGATGTGACTCCCTCACTGACCTGAATTATCCTGGTTTTCTTCTACCATTCTATGCTCTGTGCTTTAAAAGTGATCTAAATCTTGTTGGCTTTTGGTTTTTTGTTTGTTTGTTTTTAATTTGGAAGTCACATAGGATATTTGAGAAGCTTCCAATGTTCATAATGGGTCATGAGCTTGTATGAAGTATCTGCATATACGTAAATAAAGTTTATGCAGTAACTATACATATTAAATAGATAGGCATAAATATGCAACATCATATTTTCTGTAGTTGTAAGAAGGTGAGATGGCTGTACAGAAAGCTTTTACAGTACTTTGTGTCAAAAATAAATGTAAAATTAGGAAATATTACAAATTAAGTATACAAATTAAAACTAGGGACTTGGGGCTATCTTTTATGCAGTTTTGGATACATGAGCTATGATAATTAATGAGGTTGTCTGAATGTGCACTAAAACTTCTAATACTTACTTAAGTAATTTACCAGTATAATTTTAAAGTTTCAGTAGCATTATTAGAAGGGTAAAGCATTTCCTTACACATGGGTTTACTATTCCCAGCACTGACATATGAAAGCAATGGCAGCAAGTGATTGCTGGGAAATACAGCGCCACCTGCAAAGCAATCTAAATTTGGGGCAGTGGGTCAATTAATAAAGAAACAGCGTTGATACCTTAATGATAGGAGACCTAGATGAAGGCTGGTAATTGCAAAATCAGCACATCTTTTTGGTTTGGCTCGCTTTGTGTTCTAAAAAAATGATACTTGTTAAAGGGATGAGGACCTAGAGGTTTCTCAATGTTCTTATACCAACAGTGATGGAATTCAATATGTGCTGATAAGTGCAAATTTTAGTTCACTTAATTTAGATTCTTGAAGTGCTTGTGTGATTCATCTGGTTTAGGGAACTCACATTTTAGATGTGAATCATCAAAGACAGTGTGTTAGTGTGAGTTGTTAAAATTCATTGCTTGTGAATCCTTGTTGGAGCATGAAGAGTAAATGGTTTCCATTACCTGAGAAAACTCTTCATAGTATTTACTTGTAGTTTGTTTTGTCTTGGTTTGTTCATGCCTCTCATTGCATGTACTACCTAGTGATAAATTGGCTTAGTAATTTGGCATGCATTGTAGTTAAAGATCTACTTTTATAGTCACAGTTCTGCACCTGTAATGGGGGAGAGCAGTGGTCTGACTAGACCTAGGGTCATTAATAATACTGGGGTTTAATCAAATATAATCCCAAACTCCTAGGTTTTGCTTTTAATGATTGGAAAAAATATTATTAAAAAATGAAGTGACTCATTCTTCTGGTACTAAGCTATTAGAGACTTTTTTTCAGTTGAATGACTGACTAATGTAAATAATGCATTATTAACTTCTTATTGGTATTTTATGAGCACTCTATTAACTTCATTATGGTTTCAACTTTAGTATTAAATATCATCTAAGTTCTTAAATAAATAAGTAGTACAGCTACAAAGAACTTTCTAATACTCTGAAACAGAATTCTGGAAGAGAATGTAAAAATTTCCAGTCTTGGAAATTTTCTAAAGGAAACCAAGCACTAACTTGAAGGTCAGATCCAGCTTTAAAGTTGGTCCTACTTTGAGGGGGCAGGGAGGGTGGTGGAGCAGATCTTCAGCACTCCTTTCCAATCAGTTCTGCAAATCTCCAACTTCCTAAATATATCATTGGGCATTTTCTTTGGGAATTTATTTTTGGTTTGGTTTGTTACACCGAAGTGTATTGAGGGGTGGAAATTAATTTCTTGATGGTTTCTGTTAAAACTATAATTCTAATAATAAAATATTAGTAAAAATTAGAATATGATTTTTTGCAAGTCAGTGTGAAAGTGCTGATTTATTTTTTTTCTGAATCTGAGTTTCAAAATGACAAGGCTAAGTATCTTCAAGTGTCCTGCACTCGTGTGTACAGACCAAACAGAATAACTCTATTCTTTCCCCCACTTAGGTATTTATGCAGGCATTTAGTCATTAATGTGGCTTTTTGTTATTTTCAAACTGCATACTGAATTAATCACTCCTATTAACAACTTGCATACTGAAACTAGATTGTTGGGCAAGTAATGACACTCTTGTTATTTAATAATGGAGTAGGGTGAAGGAGTACATACAAACTATGCATCTTGTTTTCAAAACCTGAGAAGTTTTTAGGTTATATTAAGCTGCTTTTACTGGAGGTACTGACTAGCCTTTATCCTGTATCTCAGCAGTAGCAGGAAAAAGACCTTCAAACATAAGGGTGCAGTAAATCTTAAAGAAGTGACTAGTAATGCTATTTAGTTGTTCAAATATGTAAAGCTCCAATCATATAGGAAACATTAATAAAGCAAAATACACCCATAGACTTAAAACTATTATAAAATATATTAGCCTTTGTTTTATAAAATATGTATATATATGGTAAGTTTTGGGATAAAATCTGCTCTTCTGTAGTCACTTTTCTTCTAGCTACATTCTGTTTGCACCACGAAATGTATATCAAGATACAAGGCTTCTGAGTTGATACATGTATCTCAAGATACATTTGAAGTTTTAGCTGTTTAGTAATAGCAATGTTATAAACATATGAGTTATTGAAATAATAGCACAGATTGGAGATTTTAGAGGCTTGTTGGAATTACACCTGTCTACTGCAGAAAGTTCATAAAACCCCCCTCGTAGTCTGATGCTGACGTTCATTGGATGCATTTGTCTCTGGGTGCACCGATGCTAAGTATGCACTATACTGTAGGGTTGTTCTTCAAACTTTCATAGTAAGTAAAGCAAAAATGACATGACATAAAATTATGAAGAAAAAACCAAAGAACAAATGAAAAAAACCCCACAAACTTCTATGGACAGCACCGTCACGATTCAGCATCTGAATGAACTTTACTCATGCAAAAATTTGTAGTAGCCTAATGAAAAGTACTTGCATTATTATCCACTGCTACATTATATCAGAAGACTACAAAAGAAATTGTATTATACTGTGTATTTCTGTCCTCAGTTCTTAAATTAAGAGGTAAGGAATCTCAGAATCACAAAACAAAACAATGGAAGAATGAGAAGGGGAGGATTAACAATACCACTGCTGAATACAGGGTATGTATAAAACTCTCATAGCAAATACTGAGTTCCTAACATGTGTTTCAACAAGTTGTAAATGTCATATTAGTGTTCTGTTAGTATGAATAAAATCTTGCTATCACTTAGATACTCACAATGCAGCTCTGCCACTAGGTGTCATAATGTGTATTTGGTGTGTAAATTATCTACGATGTGCAAGCTTGCTACCAAAATTCACCTGGGCTGTGTGTCTGTCAGGCTACTTCTTTTTTTTTTTTTTTTTTTTTTTTTTTTTTTTTCTTAGTACTCATCTGCCTCTTGGTATCAAGTAGTAATATCAAAAAATCTCATATAATAGCAGATACTGCAGGCAATATGAACTCTAGACTCATTCTGATCCTGACTTATCTGTTGGGGTTTTTTTAAGTTACATTTGCTATGACTAATGTTATAGTCTAATAGTCTCATATACAGTCTCATACCTATCATTAAAACTTAGGTGTGTAGCAAAAAGGTGTAGATCTTTGCCCCCTCAAAAATCTAGTTTTGTTTCTGAGCCTGATGAATTTTGTTACTGCAGTCTTGCAAATCAGGTATGAAGATGATTTCTTCAAGTTCTGATGCTTCTACCTGGCTTTTGCATAGATTTAAAATTCAAATGTACAAATCATTGTTTTACTTGAGCCAATCGAGAAATCAGATTTTTACAAAATAAGTTAGATAGATTGTGGATTAAACTCGAAATCTTTTATTAATGAACAATAAACTTCTGATTACTTGGTGATAAAGGTTTGAATGTTATCTTTTTCATCCTATAGATGGTCAGAAATTGATTTCTTTGATTTCTCTCCCTTTCATTTGTCTATTAATTTCTAATTTAAAGGAAGAAAGACTTTACACTTTAATCTCAATTTGCATAAGTTTTTTTTTTGTTGTTGTTTCTGCCTCTTTTTTAACATTTTTTCTGTCTAGTTCTGCCTTCTATAAGGGGATGTGCGAACCTGAGACATGGCAACAAGATAAATATTTTTAATGGCGACAAAATCAAAGACCGTTGATTTTGGTTGGAAAGGCAAAGAAACAGCAACTTATCCCAGGGTTTTATGTGGCTGAGCCCTGGCACTGTGTGAGAAGGTGTTTGTGCCCACCTGGGGAAGGAGGAGGTTTCAGGGATGCACCGTGGAACCTCCATGGCTGAACCTCCACAGCTGCACTCCTGGCCCTCGTTCCTGTAGCCTCCCTCCAGGCAGCTCCCAGCAACTGCATCAGTTATTTGCCCTAATTCTAGACAGAAGAAAATAATCACATAAATCTTCTTTTTGAGTTTTTACCTTTCTCTGAAAACAGCTCCCTCGAAGGGGAAAGGTGAGAGGGGAAATGCATTGGAGAGCTATAGTGAGATCAGTAACAGCAGATGGGGGAAATAAAATCAAGCCTTTTCTCTGGTGTGCTGTGGTGGCTGCCCCCTTCTCCCTCTATTTCTGCCAGCCCTTTTCCTTGCCTGAAGTCTCGCTGCCCGCAGCCCGCTCTCTCCAGGCGCGCAAGGAGCGGTGCAGACAGCGGCTCTCGGGAGCGGCTGAGAGAGGGCAGAGCACACTCGCCAGGCCGATCTCAGCCCCACTCACGGACCGCCACAACCCCCGCGCCACTGCTCTCCGCGCTCCCCGGGTCGGGGCTTCCTGCTCCGCGGTGCCGAGGCCTCTCCGTGCGGCTCGGCCCGGCTCGGCCCGGCGGGGGCAGGTGAGCGCGGGGCGCCGGGGCCGGGCGGAGGGCGCAGGGCC